>JAVTVY010031763.1:0-13556 GCA_036873755.1 Hanleya hanleyi
TTGTTGATTCACCCCTTATAAGTGTTGGATGCAACAGCTTAAAATGTTGCATTTAACACTTAAAAGTGGTGAATACAACACTTTCTAAATTTGTTCCTTCCTCCAACCCTTTAGATGTTAAATCTAACATTTGCATTTTGAGAGTGTAGGTTAAATTAGTGACCCCCCTCGCCTCCAACGTAGCTCCTCCATATGTTTGCAGTGAGTGGGTTTCACATGGTAGCGTATACTGTTGTTCTGCTTAATAGTTTTGGTAAGGGCCATTTTAAGGAAAGGCGTTCGAATTTTGTTGGGGGTCATCTATTGTGGGATGTCAGCTTGCATTCGGGCATCGTAATTTCTTACTAAAATGCTTGAACCGTAAAGGGACAAGATTCTCTCCTTATTGCCGTTACGTCGATATGCCCCGATGAACAGGTATAATTCTCGTCTGCGCCTTCTCACCTGTATTTCTGTCTTTATGCGAGATGAACTAGTTCATACCGCTATATACATGAGGTCAAGGTGCGGTCATTGGGCGTCCACTCTATGTATTCATGTAGAATCGACCAGGAGTACAGGATCAATCATTCTGCTCAGTTGAGCCATTGCGTTTGTCTCTACAATGGGGAAATCTATCAGTATACAGCTGTGAGGTGAAAAACCTGTCAGTAACCACACGGTGACCGTACAGTACCGTTTGGTAACTGAACAGTACTGGCCAGTAAGCAGCCAATTACTGGATCCGTTTTAAATGCACAGTACTGTAAGGGGACCTTTCCTGCCAGTTCTGTTGAGATGTGGACTGCACGGTACTGGCTGGTGACGGTAACCAGCTGGAAATGGATGGTGAAAGTTTGGCTGTATACTGATAGATTTCCCCATTGTAGAGACAAACGCAATGGCTCAACTGAGCAGAATGATTGATCCTGTACTCCTGGTCGATTCTACAGACCAGACCACTATTAAAAATAGTGCCGATCCGTTAACCCCCTTTAGGTAACCTCTGCCAGAGAAGTGAATTGTTTTCAATATTTTTTCCAGTCTCTGTTGCGAGGAATAATTGAAGGCCAGTGGTGGGTGATTGGAGTATGATACATGTATGTGTTTGGTTCCGCTGTGAGTTTGATTTTAATTCAAGGCCTAATAAGGAGTTGCTAAGAGGGACTAGTTGGGTGCCTGTGCACCGCTTTCTGAAAGTAGAGAAAAAAGCCAAAATTGTGACGTCATTTGTACGAACGTGCATAACTCAAAATTTCGATGGGCGACCCCCGTCAAGAAGCCTGTCCGGTTGTAGCACTTGAATAAAGGTACTTCTTGCCGAAATATGGGCGTCTAGTCTTAATTAATCAATCGGGGAGATGCAATTACGTTAGCAGCTTTTAACATTGCCGCCAATGTAAATTTTAATAGTGGTCTGGACCCTATACGTTGTGCTTTGATGCCCACGGCTCGTGCATACGTGCCAGTATGTATGTGTGTATATGTAGATCTACATGTACGTCCGTCGGTACCACTAACCTCATATCGCTGAGCCGGCATGGGTTCGAGCCTCGCTGGTGAATGTGTGAAAGTTTGCCAGTTACAAGTTTGCCGAATGGCGGTGGTTCACTCCGGGTTTACCGGCTTCCTCCAACAACCAAACAGACTGTCACCATATAAGTGAAATAGATTTGAGTGTGACCAGAAGTGGATGAAAACTAGTTTTCATCCACTTCTGGTGTGACATTAAAGCAAATCCCTCCCCCCCCCACCTCCGTCCCCCGTAAAGATAGAAATAACCCAACGGGACCAAAAACCCATCAACTATTGGGATTCAGATTAATGTGTGGTTTTAACCATTGAAGTATGGTCATTGTCCATTTATTGATACACGTGTACCGTTAAACTCCTCTTAAAACTAAGCCAAGATAAATACTTTGCTCTGTATTGCTTTGGTCCTTCGACAGTCTCCTGAGCAGTGTGCACACATTGAGGGACTAATTAGGATATATATTTCTGCCTGTATGAAATTTTCGAAAGATATCTATGCCAAAGTACGTTCCTTGCCGCCCAACAAACGATATAGAGACGATCTTCTAGCGCTGGAAAATTCCAATATTAGCGACGCTGTGAAGGATATTTAGTCACGTCACTGGATTTGAAGTAAACCACCAGTATCTGGACCTGTACTTTTACAAGAATGACCAGGAGTGAATCAATAGGCGTAGAATCAAAAAAACAAATCATTCAACGCTCGGCTTGACGATTTTTTCCCGACGATGACGACTCTTTTTGTTTTTGGACACAGTGAATCCATTCTCACTTATATTTGCGTCACCATATCATAGAAAATCTTTTTTTCGCCTTTACATGTACATCATGTTATAGTATGGAAACATGACAGCTATAAATGGACGACGGCTGAATTATGAATGACGGACCAGACGCTTGTAATTCCGAATATCCTATGGTTAACCATGACTGTCCCACTACATTCTTCCTCTCTGGTAAATAATTTAACGAAACATTTAGCTGTAATTATTGCTATATCTCATTGTGTTCATTCACAGCTTTCCCTCAGGGTACCTTACCGGTTCTAGAGATCGACGGCGAGACATTTAGCCAGAGTGTAGCTATCGGTAGATACGTCGCTACAAAAACTGGTACGTACAAAAGTCAAATAACACCATAATTATCCTTCACAGGAATCTGCATGTGCACAGACTGGGTACGGAATGTTGTATCCGACGCTTGTGCAGGACACCTTTTGATCCATTGTGTGAACTGCCTTCATAAAACGATCAATACAATTTGTTTGTCACGGCAGGACTTTGTCGTGATTGTCTCGAAAATTTCATCCATTTTCTTTACACCTCTCATCGTTTCGTCTGTCTCTAAATATTAAAGGTTCAGGCGGTTCATGACAATTTGTCCAACCTGGAAATCATATAGTGTTTCAGTAGGGTAAGGGTTCGGGTGAGGTCTAGGGTAAGGTTTAGCGTTAGGGATTTTGTTTGAAAGATACAGTGGCGGAGGACAATCACACATGTGAAGATATCTCAGCCTCTTACACCTGTTTGTAAACTTTTTTTTACAAGTCTGTCGGGAAAGAATGCGAAGGAAGAATTGAAAGCGGACGAAATTGTGGATTTTTGTACAGATTTATCACAGAAATGTTTACTTTAGGCTACGCATGTAGGACCATTTGGACAAACACTTTACAGATATTACTCAGAAGGTGTCTGTTCTCGGAGGCATGAAAGTTTACTATAGAGTGGAATTCAAGTGTGAAATCAAAACCATGAATAGATGTTGCTTTGTTGATTGCGAAGAATGAAGCTCTTGGTTGGCGTCAGGCCTCCAGGGTATTTGTTCTGAATACAAACTTGCATTATATAAATACTCCCACGTTTGGGTCGTTTTTTTTCTGTATGACGGTCACTTAGTTCACCATTTTCCACCAGATGACATATCTGAAATATTTTTTTTATACCTCTCAAATAATCTGCTATAGGAGCATTGTGGTCATATCATTCAAGATGTCCACATGAACAACTAAAATGGAAGCGTGCCCGTGATACCAATCACCACAGGTATCACTTTTGGTTCTTGTGATGTTTTCTGGACTAAATACTCAGTATATTAGTCTGTGGGTCATATGACTTCTTGTCGGTATGCAACGTGTTCCAATCCCCCTGCCATTTAATGTTGCATACAATTTTTGCCGGTATATGTCGAGATTTTGCAGGTGGACGCGTCGGCATCGTTTTCCATGCCTCTTTTAGTGTTTCGTCCAATTCGCTGAAATAATAGGTCACCGTAACCCACCCTCTGGTTATCCCTATACTCTATTTCAATTAATCTGTTATCTCCACTTTCGCTTCTTGGGAGAACTGGCAAAGGATTTGGAAGAGAAGACCACCCAAAATTTTCTCCAAATTGTCACAAAACAACTGATAAAAAACGATGGGAAATTTCTCGTCGGTAGTTCGGTAAGTAACTCCAATGCCTAAACTTCATACCCATCTCGACTTCTCCGTTCAAACTTCGAATTAACCTTGACTTATTGGCCAATAGGCTTCGTTCAAAAGTACTATTATCAATAGACTTGAAACGTCAGTGACCGCAAATCAATATGAATTTTGAAATGGGCCGTATGAGGGTGTATCTGGTCACGCCTAACGTCATATTAGAAGGAACGACGTAATTACTGATATAATACGTCACTCTACACACAGTCGTTGGGTAAGATTCCGATTGGCTTATTTCTGGTTTGTAGATGACATTTATACCTCGGGGTTTGAACGCTTTAGTTGGAGCGATAAATCAAGGCTTCTACGAAATGTGAAGTCTACTTTGGTATACAGATGAAACTCTTACTGTCTACTCACAGCTTGTCATCATGCCATAACATTTCTACCAACTTACTGCCGCTGCTACAATCAGGTCAAGTGGCATTTTTTTTATGTTAGTTAATTTCTAAGGTGCGTTGTTCACTCAACCTTTGGAGCCTCCAACTTACAGCAAAAACAATCTTATGTTCCATTGGTACACACTGCCTCTTCATCTTGACACAGCCAACGTTGTGATATATATCCTTATGTTAGTATTTCAAATGGCATTCAAATGTTAGTATCATTAGATCATTTCCAAAACGGTTTTCAAAGCTTTCAAAGCTTTCAACCACTTGTGAAATATTGGAATATAATACATGATTGAACTTATTATTATTTCTTTTTGTAGCTAACATGGGCGGATCTAGCAGTGTTTAACATACACGATAAGAGGGTAGCCAAAACTCCAACGATGCTAGACCATGTTCCAGAGATCAAGCCACAAAGGAAAGGGATCGAAGAACTACCCAAACTGAGTGGTTACCTGAAATCCAGACCTTCATCCGACCGATAGATACATGTGCGAGCTAAACCTGCGTGTAGATCTCCGAAAAAGGAATACTGATTATGCTCATCGTCAAACAGAAGTCAGTCAAGGATGGACCCACATCTCTTAGCGCTCCCGTATGCACACGGAAATATAACTGTATTCATTACCGTCCTCAAATTGTAAAGTCACTCTTTTTGTTATATTCTGGTTTGACTCCTCTTTCCCTAGCATCCAGAAGTTGGGAACTGACACTTAAGGCTTTACCCCGCCAACTCATCAATACGGAAGACATCGATAATACAAGATTCGTTGAAGGCGGAAAGCTGTAAACAATTTTAATCAGAATTCTTGAGGGAAATAATTATATAATAATATTGTTAGACAAGGATTTTTCTGATAATTGTTCTTTTTGTTCCCAATGCTTTGTCCATATTGATCCAACGAATTCTGTGCGCAAATTATTGATGGACTGTTACAAAACTGTATCGATTAGCTTTTCACATGTCGGAAAATGAAAGTCGGTATTTTCAAATTCCAAATTTAAAGTCGAAAATTTCAAATAAACTTTAAATCCGAGAATGCAAGAATGTACTAATAACATTATTAACTATTAAACGACCGATTTACAACCTGCGTATGCTCTTCTTATATCTATATCTATACAAGACGGCTTCTCTCGTATCCAAATCCGGCTTGGCGTTCTCCTTGTTCAGTGACGTTGTGGTGGGGGTGGGGGGCTCTGTATTGAAGGGAATGGGAGTGTAAACAATCTGAGACTGTTGGCTGGTAAACTATGTCAGTGCGTAATCGGGCGACTTGATTTTCTTGAAGACAATTGCAGTGAAAAGGACAAGGACCGGTATGTCCTTGATGTGTTATAATTCACCAGAGAAAAGCTTGTAATGATTGCATATTTTCCAGGCCCGATTTATGAGTGATGTCGCCAAGATGTAGAAAATGTGCAACAATTACAAGCATTTACGTGAGGAATTATGCCACATCAAGGACATACTATACAAAAATGGCTTTCCTGTGTGTTTCATTGACAAAGTTGTGAAACCTTGTCCAAACAAGCACAAGCCCATTAACCCTTCCCCAATCCGACTTCTAGTGTTTGACCCCGAAAAGACGAAAATAATCTTCAGAATTCCATTTATTGGTCCGGCATCTCTCCGTTTTAAACAAGGCCTACTCAGCTTGAACAGACGTATTCTATGTGTTAACCTACACCATGTACTATAGGGTCTTATTTTAATTACAAAGATAGTGCAGATGACTATCTAGGCTGCATAGGTAAAACACGAAAGGATTACAACACATATAAGGGAAGTGGGAAGAGGTACCGACATACTGACAGAGCCACATGATTTCACAGTATATTCTTCCGGTTAACCTATTCAAAGCACATACCAAGAATCTAACGATTCGTGATATGTGTTATATCTCAGGTACGCTTTTATTGTACCTGTTCATTTGGCAACTTGGATGATATGACCACACGGCCCACACGATGTTAGAACATAATTTATATGCCATTAAATATCAGGTTTGCATTTGATGATCACTGTTTTACAAGGGATATAAGCCTAACCACGCCATATATACAAAGGTAGACAATGCTAAATTTGATTCACAACTTAAGATAAAGGAATCCCTACATATCAACAAATCCTGCCCTGATACGAACAATAGTATGTCATCTTCACTCTGTACCTATTCAATGTTTGGCATTTCCTTTTCGCACATTCGATTGTTGCCTTGAAGTTTTGTAATTGTGTCTATAACCTACTTTTTTTCATTTCAAACTGTGTTGTACTTTGAGCTATTAAAATGAGTTGATTTCACCTATATGTATGTATATAAACCTTGATACACCCTCACTCGATGCATCAGCCCGAGTGTGAAGACAGTTGTCTTTGAAAGCGAAGATAATACACTATGTATATCAA
Source organism: Hanleya hanleyi (assembly GCA_036873755.1). Classification (NCBI taxonomy): domain Eukaryota; kingdom Metazoa; phylum Mollusca; class Polyplacophora; order Lepidopleurida; family Hanleyidae; genus Hanleya; species Hanleya hanleyi. The sequence goes on from JAVTVY010031763.1 coordinate 6,795, forward strand.
TGTACTAAGAACTAAGGCTGGAGTAGTAGTTTGTAGTACTTTAACAGATGGGTATATAAGACACATGTCATCCACACACAACAAATGATTAATGAACAAACCAGATATATTGCATCCAACTCCAGCCTTAGTTCTTATTCTTCACATGAACATCTACACGACTCAGCACCAGTGCTACTTCCTAGAATTCTTCATATTCTAGGTCTAAATGTGAGATACCGAAGAAGGCTTTCTTGTGGAGTCGTACAGTAGTACTATTGAGTTTTAGTCGGCAGACGTCGTCAACCTTTTCCACCACTAACATATCCCTCTTATTTACTGAGCCATGAGCGTAAACCAGCCACCTAATGTAGTACCGATACAATGCCAGTCATTAGTCTGACCTCCCAACACTGACCTTACTGTTTTATAGCTGTGAACTAATGACTGATGTTCTATACATGTAGATACATCAGCGAGTATTCAGGCATAAGTAAGATAATAGTAAATAGGCTTACACCATGACTTTCTAACTGAAGGATGCTGGAATAGTCCCCCACCTTTTCTTTTTGTGAACGCAATGTCAGTATAATGTCATCCATAATTCAGCCGTCGTCCAATAAAGAATTCCCGCACCCATATTCCATTTCATTTAACAGCATAAGCACGAAATTAAAAAAAATCATGGTATACATAAACACAAGCTAGGTATATCCCGGGTGGAGCACAGGGGCTCGTTACCGTTGTTAATTGATTAAATAGGTTGATTATAGGGGGGGTCGAGGTCGGTAATAAAAGAGCTCTTTTATTACCGACCTTGACCCCCCCTTATAATCAACCTATTTAACCAATTAACAACGGTAACGAGCCCCTGTGGGGTGGAGTGGTGTATATGCGCCTTTACACCTGTATACCTCGAGGCAACGTAATCGTGTTGACACGTCAAACGTGATCTTTGATAACAGTCGAGGAATGAAGATACACTGAATGTATTCCAGCATGTTCTATAAAAGAATAACGTGATGCGTTATCTCCCTATCTACGGAAGTGAACTCTACCAGAACTTCATTGAAGATTGATATTTCAGTATGTAGGGAGTCTTTTCATTCACTGTTCAATGGGGGTAAATGTGACTCCGCGGTTTCGTTGGTGATAATGTTAATTGAGTGATTGGAGCCAGGTCAAGAAATAGTACGTTGTTCAGTGATGCACGACTTGTGGTGTCGAGGCCTGGGAAATGAGGTTATTTGGACTATTCATGTACGGAGGAAGTAAATTTCTAAGGGAGGGGAGGGGACAGAGATCGAGGAATCGGAACGATTAAGTATGTTTGTCAGGAGGTGGGGTAGGGGCTTAAATTTGAAGCTTGTAGAGAGCAGCTGACATCACTATTCACCGAGTATAACAACATTATCTTTCTTATAAATTATTTTTTAGTCTTATTTGAGGCGGGGACTTCAGCCCTCCACAGATTCGCCTGCCTGCTATCGTTACAATCGTGTCATATCGAAAGAGGCACATTCGCATGAAGAGTATATATTACACTATAACGGAGGTTTTGTTCCCCGAAATAGTTGAAAGCGACGTTAAATCATATTCACCCACTCACTCCTTAGTTCCCCGAATAATAACTCTGTTAACTCAGCTAGAACTTGATGTTTCTAACATACGTTCATTTGAAACGACTCTCACGACTCTTGAAAAGCATTTCAGGCATAACTGAATAAATAAATGTCTAAAAGCAGATAAATCCTAATGGGAGTCATACAATTCCATACATGCTTTAGAAAATGTAAATATGGAAAAAATAATACGCAAATTACAGTGATTACCATCATTACACATCACTTCCAGGGCACGTACAGTGGGAATGTATTATTTATCACAGGTGTAAAACTTTCCATTCACTCATCAGTGGAGCAAAATATGACTCGACAGTTTCATTGATGTCTATGTTAATTGCATGGACGGGTCAATAAATAGTACGCTGTGTAGACAGGCATGACTTCAAATTATGCCGAGGCCTGGGAAATGAGGTGATTTTGTCACTATACTGATAAAAGCTTGACGTAGCCATGAAGCGAAAGAGCTACAGTAGAGTGAAGAGTATATATATATCGTAATCATTATCGGTGCAAAAGAAGGTTAGTCATCCCAGTGCGTTAGTCGACTTTCTATCATGCCCCTTAATGTTTAAGCGGAATTATACACAGATTACGAAACGCAGCGTCAATGATTTTGCACTTTACGATCGTATTTTGCCGTCAGTGTACGATATTTATTTGAGAAACTTTGAATAGAGGCGTTTGATTGTATAGCCCTGTTTGATTGTATAGCCCTGTTTGATCGTATAGCCCTGTTTGACAAGTTTCTGCAATAATATTCTATGGCGTTGATTAAAATCGTCTCAGTTTGCACATCATCTATGATCTATACACCCTATGCAGGTCATCCCGGAATATTGAAAGGAAGACTAACACCACACCTGACGGATCAATGCCCTACCGCTGCACGCAAAAACTGAATACATAAATTTCTCAAAGCGGATAAGCCTACAGTTAGTCATTGTACAAGTGCTCCCGAAAATATAGATATAGTGGTTACCAAATATATATATTGGTTACCAATTCTTACGTAATTTCACCAACATGTATGCGAAAAATGTAGTGGGTGTGTGTTAATACAGGCGTCACAATATAGTGGGAGTGTGTTAATACAGGCGTCACAATATAGTGTGAGTGTGTCAATACAGCTGTCACACCCCCCATTCAATATAGTGGGAGTGTGTTAATACAGGCGTCACAATAAAGTGGGAGTGTGTTAACACAAGAGTCCCACCGCCATTCAGTAGACAGTCGTCGTCTACAAAACTAGCCTATATTTTCTATTCATGAATGTTCAAGACTAAACAGGAATTTTTTTTTGTCTGTATTTCTTTTCAGCAAAATTGTCTCTCTTGTCCAAGGTAAGCGTCACCAATCTGACATTTGTCTGTAATGCGATGTTAATCGTGGAAGAAGGCTGTTATTAGCTGTTAAAATAATGTTGAAAATACGTGTTTCTGGTTGGGGGATTGAAAACTATGATTATTACAAGCATTTGGTCAGTCGTTCATTATTCAACCGTCGTCCATTAAAGAATGTCCGCGTCATTCTATTTCATATGACAGCACTGGCACAAAAAAAACAAAAACAAAACAAAACAGACAACCCCCCCAAAACTTTAAATATAGTGTTTACCAAATATTTATAGTGGTTACAGTCGACCACACAACTAGGATATATTCTCTATTCTGGTCAGCGGGTATTCAGGCATGGTGAGATAATAGTAGATAGGCTTGAACCAAGACTTTCTACGTGGAGGATACTGGAATAGTCCTCCACCCTTTCTTTTTGTGAATGTAATGACAGTATTACAAGCGTTTGATCCGTCATCAATAATTCAATCGTCGTGCAATAAAGAATCATCCACATTCCATTTAACAGCCTTAGCACCAAATTAAAAAAAAATCATTGTATACATGAACATAGGCTAGGTATATCCCGGGTGGAGTGGTGTATATCTCAGGTGGAGTGATGTAGATCTCAAGTGGAGTGGTGTATATATCAGGTGGAGTGGTGTATATCCCAGGTGGAGTGGTGTATCCCAGGTGGAGTGGTGTATATCCCAGGTGGAATGGTGTATATCCCAGGTGGAGTAGTGTATATCTCAGGTGGAGTGGTGTATATCCCAGGTGGAGTGTTGTATATCCCAGGTGGAGCGGTGTATATCCCAGGTGGACTGGTGTATATCTCATATGTCCGTCTACACCTGTAAACTTCGAGTAAACGTAATTGTGTTGACACGTCAAACGTGATCTTTGATAACAGTCGAAGAATGAAATTTAAGACACACTGAATGTATTCTAGTATAATCTGTGAAAGCATAGCGCGTTGCGTTATCTCCCTATCTACGGAAGTGAACTCTACCAGAACTTCATTGAAAGAAATTCAAGAAATAGTACGTTGTTCAGTGATGCACGACTGTGTCGAGGCCTGGGGACAGAGGTTATTTGGACTATCCATGTACGGAGGAAGTACATTTGTATGAGAGGGGACAGATATCGAGAGAACGAAATGATTGAGTGGTTTGTTGGGAGATGGGGTGAGGGCTTAAATTTGAAGCTTGTAGAGAGCACCTGGCATCCCCAATCACACAGTGTTCATTTAAATTTTTGGTTCTGCTTCCTATTTTTCTTTGTCAAGGAATATACCTAATTATACCTTTTGATAAATTATATTTTGTAGTCTGATTTGGGGAGGGGACTTCAGCCCTCCTCAGTTTCGCCTGCCTGCTATCGTTAAAAGCGTGTCCCATCGAAGAGGCATTCGCATAAAGAGTATACATTACACTATAACGGAGATTTAGTTCCACTGGAATGCTTGTCAAATTGCTGTGTCAGCTAACTCAGCTAGAACTTGAATATTCTAACATGCGTTGATTTGAAATAACTGTCACCTCTATCAAAAAGCATTTCAGACAAGACTGAATAAATAAATGTCTAAAAGCAGATACATCCTAAAGAGAGTCATACAATTCCATACATGCTCTTCAAAATATAAATATGGAAAAATAATGCGCAAATCACAGTGATTACCATCATTTTATATCACTACCAGAACACGTGCAGTGGGAATGTATTGTTTATTACAGGTGTAAAACTTTCCATTCACTCATTAATGGAGCAAAATATGACTCGACAGTTTCATTGATGTCTATGTTAATTGCATGGACGGGTCAATAAATAGTACGCTGTACAGACAACCATGACTTCAAATTATGCCGAGGCCTGAGAAATGAGGTGATTTTGTGACTATTGATAAAAGCTTGGCGTAACCATGGAGCGAAAGAGCTACAACAGGGTGAAGAGTATATATGTATTGCACAATCATTACGACAGCAGGTTAGTCATCCCGGTACGTTAGTCGACTATCTGTCATGTCCTTTAATGTTTACGTTGAATTATACACAGATTACAAAACGCAGCGTCATAGACTTTGCACTTTACGATCGTATTTTGCCGTCGGTGTATACGGAACCGTAGAGGGGACATGCAAAGTCTTTTTTTCGCGGAAAAAGTATCTCGTCCCACGACATAATTATCTCGTCCCACGAGATAATTATCTCGTCCCACGAGATAATTATCTCGTCCCACGACATATTTATTTCGTCCCACGAGATAATTATCTCGTCCCACGAGATAACTATCTCGTCCCACGAGATAATTATCTCGTCCCACGACATATTTATCTCGTCCCACGACATAATTGACCAATGACAACAGGTTTTACAACTACGTTGTTAATGTCAATAAAACTCATCCTCAAAGGAAGTCATTATATAGGGACGACGTGTCGCATTAATTCCCGAACTAATGGTTGACCCAGCAGAGTGCTTGGGCGAGCTGCTCGGAAGAATATACCGGTATATGAGACTCTTCTTTTCGCAAGTTACGTGCGCTTTCATTCGTTAACTACGGAACCGTAGAGGGGACATGCACAATCTTTTTTTTCGCGGAAAATTATCTCGTCCCACGAGATAATTATCTCGTCCCACGACATACTTATCTCGTCCCACGCACATAATTATCACGTCCCACGACATAATTATCTCGTCCCACGACATAATTATCTCGTCCCACGAGATAATTATCTCGTCCCACGACATAATTATCACGTCCCACGACATAATTGACCAATGACAACAGGTTTTACAACTACGTTGTTTACGAATGAAAGCGCACGTAACTGTGTCTCATGTACCGGTATATTCCTCCGAGCGGCTCGACCAAGCTCTGCGCTGGGTCAACCATTAGTTCGGGGATTAATGCGATACGTCGTCCCTAATTATTCCCTTTGACGAAAGTTCTATTGACAATAGGCTTGTTTGTCTCATTGTTATTGTTATCTCATCAAAAGAGCTAGAGGAACTACTGCTTTCGCAGAACTTCGATATTAACGACTTTGTATACATAAAACTAATAAAATTTACGCAATTGAATCCAGCGTTCATTCTGCACGTATTGCAGTTCACCATGAAACAACTAAATTGGTATATTTTTTTATAAATGTGAAAACCCTGTATCATTAATTGGATGGGAGATTGTGGGTTTTTTTTACGTCATGACGTCAAGTCTGTATGTTATAACATTGGCAGATCAACGCCATCGGGGCGTTAAAATGATATGGTACGCATTGGCGATTTTCGGCGATTCTCAATCGATTTTAATGAAAGACAGGAATAAAATTAGCATATTTTTTTTAGTTAATATGCTGTGTGATTTAAGTTTCAATGTTGTACGATAAATTGTCTCCGAAATATCGCCGGAAACGTCTAAGATATATTATCTGGGACAGACAGTAGGTTTATTTCTATGGTTCTTTGTGAAAAGTAGTTGAGAATTCATGTATCTCTTGTTTGTGTATGAAGTAATATACTGAGAAATTGACTGGGATCTCAGTTGAAACACAAACAATTTTATAGAGAAAAAAAAAGAAAAAAGAAAAATTCTACTCAACGGACGTGTTGATGTTTTTTCGTCCAAATAGGCGATTGAATTAGAGGACACTATTCCGTTCTCGGAGATGATCGCACGAGATTTGAGCCCGAAATCGACAATCTATTGCTTTGTTCACTGTTCGATTGCAATCTTAATTTAGGCCTACTGATACGCACTGGCGGTGATAAGTTTACTTCCCCTGTATTAAGCAACAACTGAAAAAATACTTGATAAGAAAAACATTC
>JAVTVY010031764.1:0-12203 GCA_036873755.1 Hanleya hanleyi
AGCGAATTTTTGGTTGATTCAACCGAATTAGACGCCGCGCTGGCGCGGGGAGGGGGGATTCTTTTCATTTTGCCACTGTCCCGACACTGTGGCACCAAAATACGGGGTAGATATATGGACTGGTCTATATTGGAGTAAACGGAGGTGATGACCCTATCTCACCTCCCCGACATCAAGTGAATTAGTCCAGATGCGACCTTGCTGTCATGGCATGGGCTCTCAGAACACCAAATCCAATTGAAATACGTAAGATCCAATATAGCGACATGTACGATAAATTTCGCATTCTTATGGAAGAGCATTCGGTCACACATCAGCGCATCCTATACATGATGTCCGACTCGAAAGTGAAAAATGGCGTTCAACTACTGTCAATGGGAAATACCAATGCCATACTTCTTAAAGAACTGGGCGGCAGCGCGCACGTTGACAAAATGCGACAGCCAGTACAATGACACCGCGTCGCTCCACCACGTCCCGTGTAAAAAGGCCCGTACATGTCACACAACTGTTCAAACTTCACATGTTCACAGCAAAGTAAATTCACGAAATTACGCCACGAAATTTCAGATACAGTTAGAAAATCCATTTTCACTCATTTAGAGACATAATACAATGTTAGCGATTTTTTTTTTCACTTTCACTCCAAATTTTAGATTTTTCGTTTCGAGCATTATATATCGTCCATTCTATAACATACTCGGTAGCTTTTGTGACAAATATGCTTTCTGACAGTAATCTGTCAAAATAAATCGAGGAAAGCCACGTGGGCACATCAACCTTACAGCACCGTAGCGGTTATCTTTGATTTTTAAACATACTAGGGAGATCGCGTGCCCTTTCTATACTACTCATCGCGCATGCGCAGTCAACCCATTCCACTGTAGGATGCAAGCCTGGCCCATGGAATCACAGGTAGTGAAACCCCCAGGTCTCTCGCCCCACCCTATCCCGCGCCACACTTATGCGTCCCGCGCTCGCGCACTACTCATCGCGCATGCGCAGTCGAACCATTCTACTGTAGGGTGCAAGCCTGGCCCATGGAATCTCAGATAGTGAAAAGCCCAGGTCTCTCGTCCCACCCTATCCCATGCCACACCTATGCGACCCGCTGTGCATTACATGTAACCCAACCAGGTCGAGGGTGGGGGGGGGGGGTACTATGGTCTTCCTATAAAACTTTCTACCCTATCTTCGGAACGACAAAGTATGAGAGCTGACACTCCGTGACTTTGTAGTTTATCATATTAGGGTTATTTTGAGCCTACTTACATTTCGTCGTGCAGAGAATCATGCGTAAATTCAAAATGGCGCTCGTTTTGGGTACCATTTTTCGTCATTTTTCTTCAAAATTCTTTCTTCGTCTGCGAGGAAAACTGAACAGAAACGACTTTACCCCACATCAGATTATTATTCACTAATTTATATTGTAGATCTTGTGAATAAAACACAAATAAAAAATCCGAAAAACCCGACAGGAAAAAATACATTTCTGAAAGTGACGTCACTGTGAGCTCATCAATGCGGCCATGTTGGAATTTTTTCATTTTCACGTTTCGTAACTTGTGTGTAATAACTTTGAACGCCATGTGTTTTATATGGCCACGGCGTTCAAATGAACATTCAAAATCAATGCCTGTCTGAGATATATTATATACTCTAGAAACGACTTGGAAATTTATTCGGATAATAATACTGGATAGTGTTGAAAATGTTATGCAAAGAACATCATGATGTCTTGCTGGTATAAGAGAAAGCTGTTGATCGCTCCGCTTACAGGAAATCATTTTTTTTATATTATTTTATATATATTTTCATATCGAGCATATTTGAAATTGGAATTGTTGCTGACTATTGACTCGGAAATTCTTTTGTGGACGACTGCCGAATATTAAATTTTGGCTTTGACGCCTGTACATGAGCTGATTCATCAGGCTGTCAAACAGATACACTCATGCGCGGGGTCGGGAGGGCATTGACTGACTACTTACCGACATAAAACCACATCGATGTGTAATCGATATTGTAGGTTGAGGGGTGAAGCAAACAACGACAGGGGAACTTGACAAGAGTGCGCGTAAGTAAGGCCCTTCTTACTTTGCTTAGTACAATATCCGTTTACTTATCCCATATATATTGAGTTTGTGTTTACAGTTCCCAAGCTATACAAATTTACGCCGCGCCAAGGTAGAGTCTCAGCTAAGAGTAGAAGTGCAAAAGTTGGAAGGTTTTCTATCTGTACGTCAAACTTAACAGCATATGCTAAGGTAGGTGCATGCTTTGTAAGGAAACGAGTCTAGCAGAAGTCGAGATAAGTGTAATATGTTGTTTCAATATGACTGCTGCGTGAATATTCTGAAGTGAACAGTCCAGAAATTGAACAATGTTCCGGTTTTTGATTAAAAGCGTCAAGATCGATTCTTTTAAGAATATCAAATCAAATTTTCAAAAAAAGTGACTCTTTTCAAAAACGAATCAGAACCGCCAAGAAAACGGTAACACAGATCTAAAACCGAATCTGCGAGTTACTATAAACAGTAATAATGAATTAAATTGATTATACGAGTTACCGTCCTTTGTTGAAATTACCATGGTGTTTTCTCACCCATTTCCGATCTCAAACGACGGATCTCGACTCATAAATAAGGATTTCACACAATTCTAGACATAATGATCCTTACGTAAAAAATAATTTAACATCACCGATTTGTTTTTTATCTTTCATGGTTAATTAGTCAAATTCTGCGAAAAATCTGACAAACGACAAGCAGAAAATTATATACATAACTGTGTTCGTCGTTTAATTGTTTACAAAACTAAGAGAGATAGGTTAATATGATTCCGCTCATATACAATGTAAAAGCACTTTAGAATTTAACAAGCAGTCAGAGGATATTAGGTCCCCCGCTGAAATGGCAGTGAGCGTTGTTGGTCTCAGGGGATATACTGAGGGAGGCATCTGATACTTCACAGGCGCAAAAACAGAAGGGTCTTTCCGCCTACCCAGGTTTTATATGTTGGCATTTGTGAGAAGTTGATGCTTGGTCGACATCGAACCTTGCAGACTAGTATTTTGTGTTAAATGCCGTCATTTTCATCTGACGGCGATACAGCTCACCCATCACCAGTGTACGAGTTGTCACAGCGACACAGCTCACCAATTACCAATATACGAGTTGTCAGAGCATTTCCATCATCGTTCTCTAAATTTGTATCTAATACCGCTTATGCCGGTGCTAGGGGCCGTGTGGTCATGCCATCGAAGTTGCCACATGAACAGGTACAATAAAAGCGTAGCTGAGATACAACACATATCACGAATCGTTAGATTCTTGGTATGTGTTTTAGAATAGGTTAACCAAAAGACTATACTATGAAGCCATGTGACTGTCAGTATGTCGGCACCTCTTCCCACTTCCCTTATATGTGTTGTAATTTTTACCTGTATATGGCGAGATTCTGCTGGTGGACGTTTCGTCCCCGAGGCCCGCCCCCTATACAGACCTTTTGGTCTTTGATATATGTTGGGATTTGTGGTAAGTTGATGCTTGGTCGACATCGGGCCTTACAGACTAGTATTTTGTGTTAAATGCCGTCATTCTCATCTGACGGCGATACAGCTCACCAATCCCCCGTGTACGATTTGTTACAGCGACACAGCTCACCAATTACCAATATACGAGTTGTCAGAGCATTTCCATCATAGTTCTCTAGATTTGTATCTAATACCGCTTATGCCGGTGCTAGGGGCCGAGTGGTCATGTCATCGAAGTTGCCACATGAACAGGTACAATAAAAGCGTACCTGAGATACAACACATGTCACGAATCGTTAGATTCTTGGTATGTGTTTTAGAATAGGTTAACCAAAAGACTATACTGTGAAGCCATGTGACTCTGTCAGTATGTCGGCACCTCTTCCCACTTCCCTTATATGTGTTGTAATTTTTACCTGTATATGGCGAGATTCTGCTGGTGGACGTTTCGTCCCCGAGGCCCGCCCCCTATACAGACCTTTTGGTCTTTGATATATGTTGGGATTTGTGGTAAGTTGATGCTTGGTCGACATCGGGCCTTACAGACTAGTATTTTGTGTTAAATGCCGTCATTTTCATCTGACGGCGATACAGCTCACCAATCTCCCGTGTACGATTTGTTACAGCGACATAGCTCACCAATTACCAATATACGAGTTGTCAGAGCATTTCCATCATAGCTCTCCAAATTTGTATCTAATACCGCTTATGCCGGTGCTAGGGGCCGTGTGGTCATGTCATCGAATTTGCCACATGAACAGGTACAATAAAAGCGTACCTGAGATACAACACATATCACGAATCGTTAGATTCCTGGTATGTGTTTTAGAATATAGGTTAACCAAAAGACTATACTGTGAAGCCATGTGACTCTGTCAGTATGTCGGCACCTCTTCCCACTTCCCTTATATGTGTTGTAATTGAGATCAACTCAGAACGGCTGACTGAACGTTGATGGTTGCTGCAATATAGTTGCCACTCAGTGAAGCACGAAAATTATGTAACTGGGATGCAAGCCCAAGCGACCTCTCATGGCATATTATTTGCAAACCAAATTCGTCGAGACCTCTTGCCCGGAAACCAAATTTCGACTTTGTAGGTGCAAGTGGGTAAAACGCAATCCCAAGCGACATCTCATGGCATGATATCGGCATACAAACTTTGGGAAAAATCTGAAGATGGGTCCACAAGTTATTGTCAGGAAACCAACTTTAGATTTTGCCATCAGGTGGCGAAAAACAATCCCAAGCGAGATCTTATGGCACATGAATACCACATTTGAGCAGTTATCAAATTATTGCCCGGAAACAAGTTTTGTATTTTTCCACCAGGTGGCGCCAAGTGTAGACAGAAACAGGCGAAATACAATCTCAAGGAACATCTCATTGCATGGTATCTGCATCCCAAATTTGAGGAGAATCCGAGGAGGGTCCCCAAGTCATTGCCCTGAAACCAAATTTTGGATTTTCCCACCAGGTGGTGCTACCTGCACGCACAAGTAGACGAAACTCGTTCTCAAGCGACAGCTTATGTCATGGTATATTCATACCAAATTTAAGAACAATCCGATGAGCGGTTCTCAAGTTATTACCCGGAAACAAATTTGGGATTTGCCAACAGGTGGCGCCACCTGTACGCGCAAGTGGACGAAACTCAATTCCAGGCGACATCTCATATGGCATGCTATCTGCATACCAAATTTGAGGAGAATCCGATGAGCGTTTCTCAAGTTATTCGGCCTACCTGGAGAGGTAGGGTATTTCAGAGGAATCCGGCAGAGCGTTTCAAAGTTATCGTTAACACGGAAGAACGAAAAGAACCCTAGTGATGCCACCTACAGGCATATCTTGCTGAAACGCAATACCAATCGACGTCTTATCACAAGGAATAAATATACTAAATTTCGGAGAAAATTCGACATAGCGTTTGGAGGTTATCGCTTGTGTAGAATTTAAACGAGCATCCACGTTTCACGAATGATATACTGTATGCCTTTTTCTCTTATCCAAACACTGTATGACTAGTCACACAATTTTTCGTTCTTTCCCACATTTGAAGAGGTGATTCGTCATACTACGATACCATTTTCAATATGCAAATTTCTATATAAGAAACGATTTCACTCCTATATTATTACTGTTGACGATCGTTGCAAACATTGTCGCTACAATATTGCACAAAAACTCACATAATGTACCTTTTGAGATAACGGACAAGCTGGTTGGCAAAATGTAATTTTGGTTTCCGGCAATAGCTCGAGGAACCCTCTTCAGATTCTTCTTAAAGTTCGTATACCGATAGCTTGCCATGTGATGTCGCTTGGGATTGCGTTTCGCCCACTTGCACCTAAAGGTGGTGACACGTGGTGGCAAAGTATAAATTTGGTTTCCGGGCAATAGATTGAGGATGCCTTCAGTTTCTCATCAAATCTGGTTTGCAGATAATATGCTATGAACTGTCGCTTGGGGTTGCATCTCGGTTACATAATTTCCGTGCTACGCTGTGTGGAAACTATATTACAACAGCAATCAACGTCCAGTCAGAAGTTCTGAGTTGATTTCAAAACTTAGAGAGGCGGAAAGACCCTTCTGCTTCCTGCGCCTATGAAGTAGCAGTTGTCTTCCTCATGTATATCCCCTGAGACCAACAACGCTAAAAAATATCGCTGCCGTTTCAGCGGGGGACCTAGATTCCTATGGCTGCTTGTATCCATTCAAGCAAAGTAGGAATTTCATTAACTTCACCAAATTCAACGAAATACCCACTTCGACTGTTTACGTTAATTAAAATAATAGCAACACGCTAACCATGTTGCTGTATGTTGTTGTTAATGTTGAACCAATTCCCGGTTATCTATTTTCACGATATATTTTTTCTAAAGTGGTATTTGCATGAGCTGAATAATGTAACGTTTACGTATATATCTATCTTAATTTTCACACGACTGGACAACAAATAACGGTATGTATAGAACTTTGCTGATTTGAAGAGCGAAAAGGTGGTCCAAAAATCTTCATTGTCAATTTCAACAAAGGAGGATAAATCCTACAATAAATTTTTATTCTTTATTACTGCTTTCAGTAACTCCTAAAATCAGTTTCAGATCTTTGTTTACTTACCGTTTGATAGCAGTTTAGGTTTGTTATTGAAAATAGTCACGTTTATACTGATGTTATTGTTTATAGTATCGGTCTGGTCGTCTGTTACCAAAAACAGTTAGGTTACCCAAAGTGGTACGTTGGGTCAAGTTGACTGATATCTTTGGTCCAGACGGAGATTTATGAATGGTCAACATAATCTTTTATCAGTGAAAAATCGCTGCCACTTTATTTCTCGTTTCATCTTAATTTTCCTGAACGAAACATTTTTCGGGTTTATGATGTTCCAATTTTTAGTTTTGGTTAAACCCTTCGTTATTCACATTCCGATTTGTTGGAGTTTTAAGCAGGTCTGTAAGGAATATTGTCATGTCATATCCTTTATCAGTCTGGCCCAGAAACCAGATTTTTTTTGGCGTGGTCCATAAGGGTTAACAAATTTCCGATGGTTACTTAAGTTTCTGAATGTGTTGCGGCATCAGGAAATCCGCCCTATTGCAAGTTGAAATTCTTTTCTCCGTTTTATCCCACTGGTGGCAGATGGATCATCAACTATTGTGTGAATATTCGCTATATATGTACGCAAAATTCTGAAAATTATAGATGTCACGTATTCTGGACAATACCATAATTAGAGCCACCTATGTTCAGGCTTCTCAGTTCTTCGGTGCGTGAGAGAGGGCAGTCTCGAAAACTAAAGCCCTCCGGTCCAGTCTTCCGCACTGTGAAGAGGCTATTTTCCAGCGAAAGCGACCCCTGTTGGCGAGATGGGAGATTGGATTTCAGCAGAATTTTACCGTAGCGTGTGCAGGACTATACATTTATTCCTGAGACCATATGCTATGGTCGTAATGATTCGTAATGACATAACCGCGTATGCATGCATTATTAGTTCTAAAAAAAAATCGGTTCATACTCCATGTAAGAATCACGAGACAATGCATACAATATCCAAATCTAGGGACAACAAGACTTCAGTCTTTTTCAGCTGCACAGAGACTCAGACAATAGCTTCCTACACGAAGAATCTACCAATAAATCACAGTAGCTTGCAAACGTTGTGGCAAACCAGTCACTTTGGACAATGTCATTTCTTCCTCTTCATTTATCACATACTAGGTAAAGGGTATATCAGTAAAAATAAACATAAATAGTGTGCCTGTGCCAAATATGACAGGCACTCCCAACATATTGACTCTACTGTGGCTAATATTTTAATAAAGGGGTCAGGGTTATTTCGGCATAAACCCTGACCTACATGTACGCTTGATATCCAATTTCTGTTTGCCACGACCCCCTCCCCCCGCGACTTATTTTGTTATTTTCAAACCTTTATTGAAATGGTTTTCTTTTGTAACAAGAAAATATGACATTTCAACCCAATACCAATAGTAGCTATTTCAACTAATCCAAGTTCTGAACATATAATGTGCAAAATTTTTATTTGGCTGTGACTCAATTTAGAGGACATATGCCATCGGTATATGGGATCCCTTACGTCGAAGGAACGTTCATGATGTTCACACGGTATACGGTCGTAGGACCATTTATGACAGTTTTGCACCTGAGTTATGAGTCGCTAAACAGTTGAGGGACTTCGGTCAACTCACTGCTGCCGAGATGACAGCGATACCCCACTCGAAACAGGTTTGTAGTATATTAGGAACAAACCCTCAAAACAGGAGTTTGGGGGGGCGGTGGTATTACTGTGAAGTTTCGAAATATGGGTCTCTATATATATGACCTCATGCTTTATATAAAAATACAGCATGAGGTTATATATAGAGACCCCATATTTCGACACTTCACCGTAATACCACCGCCCACACCCCCCAAAACTTTTGTTTTGAGGGTCTGTGATTAGGATATACGGACTCAACCATCAACATGATCACTCCATACTGCCAATGACTTGAACTTCTTTCATCCACATTATTCCGCCTATACTCCGAACAGCGCATGTCAGCTGTGTGACTTCCGTTGTCATGGAGGTCGGCCTATCATGAGAGTCACGAGAAACCACGGCGAAACACCTCAAATTAGACGAGATCATTCGAGGGCAACTCCAGGGCACTGCGAATCGACTTCAAGCATTGCAATCCTGCTGGACACAATTTAGCATTTTGCAATGACTCCATCCGCTTTAACTCTAAAGATTGAAAATAATATTGGCGATCAATTCACTGGACTGACCTCACGTAAGAGAACTGCTGGTCTGCTGGATCACCAAGATCTCTCGCCTTTCGAAAATCGCCTCCCACACAGAAGACGCACCGGATTTACTATATCCATTCGATTTTTTGCGACTACTTGATAACAACTAATGATGTTTATTTTCTTTCAGGTCAAATTTCTCAAGTAATGGCCTTGAAATGCTGGAAGTGTTCCCGTCAACAATCGGATGTTGTCGTCTATCTCGCAATCATCGCGTTCATTGCATTTGTTACGATTAGATTGTTTTCGCCAGTTTTAGGTTTGTATGTGCTATATCTTCCTTTCAAACTCTATATATGGAAACTATGTAACTATGCGGATGAGGATTCCACTGGTGAAGTGGTTACCTCCAATTGACCTGAAAGAGATAAAGTGTGCAACCGTTGCAGGTGTCAATAGACCTGAACCTGATGACGTTTTCAACTGAGTTCTATTCCGTGATGACAAAGGGCAAGTGGATATCTTATTAAAGCTATCATGTAACACGACATCAATTAAATTGCCTTGCCGTACATGTAATGCGCTTTGATAATTAAATTGATATCGTGTTACGTAAACGATGTCCTATGTTAGGACAACTTCCGGCGGAGCTGCGCCGCAGGATATCTGAACTCAGCTATCATGGGAACAGTCTTCTTGAAATTGGACGTGTAACATGTGTTTTCTCGAGCCATAGTTTGCAGACGCGCCGTGGAGTGATCCAACTTCTTTCATATCGTAAACCGATTGTATCACCTGTTCGTAGTTTACACGTTAATACAATTAATTCATCGAATGCATTTCATAACTACTATTTTATTTTGACTGAGATACCAAATCGATGATCGTACATGATCAAGTTATCCATCTGTGCCGTCTACAGCAAAATGTGTGATATTGGACTGCGAGTTACTAAACCTCGAAACAGTACAACAAGCGGATCGGATTGATGTGTACAGAAAGTCGATCTAGGCTTAATGACACAAATCAATAAAGAAGTAGTGACCAGATGATGGGTCTCATATAACGCAAACTTTTATATCAGGCTATGTGAAGTCACTTAATACGTCAATCAGAGGACGGAACTTTCAAAGTCCCAGTTCGACATGTGCTTCATGTGCGCATTTTTCCACCAGGCACTTAACTTCCGGCTAGCACCACAATTTCCAGATGGGTCGTTACGCGAACTATATTCGGGAAGTCCACGCCTTGTCACAGGCAGCTATTCCCCCCTCCGCACTGGGGACAAACTCTCATTAAGTTGACATTGAGAATCACGGAAAACTCTCCGTAAATATAAAATTAAATATTCTTGACCGCTGTTCCTTACGTAGTTGTTGGCGATATTCATCTCACAAACATGCGAAAGTTTCAGAATGTTTCAGCTAACAGAAACAAATATACTCACCAATACGAACTTTCTGCAATGCTAAAGCATACAAATCTTGCTCCAGTCAGTCACCGTCTGGAGGGACAGTTGAACAGCCATTCTTTTGTTCTCGCTCAGAGCGGACTGCGCCAATTAATCAAACCTTTAATGAAAACAAACAAATCAACGTTTTTTTTTTACCATAATGGTGCATCATGACCTGTATTCATTAGCTGCACACATAATCGGCTTGTAATACACAGATTATGATCTACACGTTCAAAAATTCACCGCCGGCATTGATGCATCTGCATCAATAAGTTTTCTGGTTGATCACATGACATGCAGTGAATGGATGCATAAGTCATCATGTAATCGAAAGAGTTATAAAAGGTCACTAGGATTCTAGTATCCTGAAATCTAGCATCGTTAAAATAACACGACAAGAAATTGTCAGGGCACAGTACAGAGTGAAGTCCTGTATGTAACCCGGCGACCCAAATTAAAAGCTTACAACAGTGAGTGAGAGAACAGAACTTAACGTCGCTTTCAACAATATTTCAGCTGTATCGCGACGAACCAACAAAGCACCACCCAGCCACGTTGCGTTCCTGCTACTTCAAACAAGAAATCTTTGAAGCAGCATGGGACCAGTCGCCCTCTATCCACCCTATAAAACACGGAGGACAGCACACAAGGCACAGACAGGACGCTAAGACGGTGCAATAAAGACAAGTGATATTACAGTACTAGACATCACATTATCAATTTCCTGTTGCTTCTCAGCAAAATGCATTGAAGCAACAGGATCCCGTGACCGACTGCCAGACCAGAGATCTGGCGATGAAGATTGCATCATGGGACAGAAGCTAAAACGTCATCAGGTTCCAGGTCTATTTTGGATAATTGTTTATGTATGTTTAAATAGATCGAAGCACTGATGATGATTTTTATCTTTGCTACAGTCACGTGATGAAGTGTACATGCATTCATCTACATGGCAGGCGTCAATTAACAATCTAACATTGCGCACCAAATTAAAGGCTCACTAGGCCAAATTGCCAGTCCAGCGATCTCACGTTGATTAGATGTCGTGTTATTTCAGGAGTTTGGCAGGGCAATAGACCTAAACCCTGATGACGTCACATCACCCTTTCAATCACGTGATGATTTGTGCATCCTTTCATCTAACGTACATGACAGGTGATTGATTATCCGGAAATCTAGCATCACTTATGCAACAAGACACTAAATTAATTGTTAACGTTTGGTACATGTGCGCGACGCCTGTATGTAACCCGACACACCAAATTAATGCTTGCTCTTTCGGCTGTGCCAAGGGACCTCGCTTTGACAATTAAATTCATGTCTTGTTACATGAGGGAGGTGGCAGGTTAATTGATCCCCATCTGCCATTTAATTGGCAGGCATGTACATTGCATTATGGGACGGAAGTGGGATAAAACGTCATCGGGTTTTATGTCCATTGTATCATGATCCCCACCGGGCATTTAACTGTCATTGATGTACATTACATCATGGAACAGAAGAAGAATGAAACTATCATCAGGTTTCAAGCCTATTGCTATTAAAATAACGAGCATATGAAATGTATATGCACCGAGCAGGTGAATATCGAAATCATTTTAACTACAGATTTTCTTATAGACAGGAGTGCATATATTTACGCATGTCTTGTATATACAGTGACAGAACCAATGATTTTCTATTGGGCCAATTCCAAGTGAGAGCGTATCCACAAATGATATCAAATCTTGAGTTTCACTCAGTTTGTGCACATCTGATTTGTCCGCAGATACCCAGTTTAATGCAACTATGAACATACATATCAACATCGGATGGTATTAGACAAATGCTACAGTCTGTCTAATTAGCTTCATAATAGACGTGTTTTGTTCTATATTTAAAAAAAAATAATGCTTTCATAGACATGCTGTATATTTGAGACACGGTTAGTGTGGGGAAATTTAACAACTTTCCCACACTA
>JAVTVY010031765.1:0-13595 GCA_036873755.1 Hanleya hanleyi
ACCTTGAGGCAATGCACAGAGGATAGCATAGTAACAGTATATTGACTCACATTTAGTAGTATAAAAGCACAGGGTCTCCAAATTCATATTATTTATGCAACTCGTGATTGACTAGAAGCTTATTCCAGTTGACTGACCT
This sequence comes from Hanleya hanleyi, assembly GCA_036873755.1. NCBI lineage: Eukaryota > Metazoa > Mollusca > Polyplacophora > Lepidopleurida > Hanleyidae > Hanleya > Hanleya hanleyi. The sequence continues at coordinate 140 of JAVTVY010031765.1, forward strand.
TGACCTATTTTTTATAGGTCATTTACTGTTTATTAGGATATAACATGAAGAAATAAAGCTAGACTTTCAGCTTAATGCTATGTATACATCTGGCGAAGGCCCAGAGGTGTACTGAAGATGACTGACCTTGACCTATTTTATCAAGGTCAAATTATAGTATTTGCCATGTTTTTTGAAGGATTGAAGCTATGGCCTTCAAATTCATATTACTTATGTAACTGGTGATTGACTGGAAGTCCATCCAAGTTGACTGACCTTGACCTATTTTTTCAATGTTTATTATGGTCTAACATAAAGAAATATATCTGGGCTTTCCAATTTAATATTATGTATACATTTGGCGAAGGTCCAGAGGTGTACTGAAGATGACTGACCTTGGCGTATTTATCAAGGTCAAATTTAATATTTGCTTTATTTGATAAAGGATGGAAACTGGGGTCTCCAAATTCATATCACTAATGCAACTGGTGATTGACTAGAAGCCTATTCAAGTTGACATGACCTTGACCTATTTTTTCAAGGTCATATACTGTTTATTATGGTCTGTCATGAAGAAATATATCTAGGCTTTCCAAACTAATACTATCTATACATCTGGCAAAGGTCCAGACATGTACTGAAGATGACTGACCTTGACCTATTTTATCAAGGTCAAATTTTAGTATTTGCTGGGGTCTCCCAAATTTATATTGCTTATGCAACTGTTGAATGACTGGAAGCCTATCCCAGTTGACAGACTTTGACCTATTTTTTCAAGGTCATATACTGTTTATTACGATATAACCTGAAGAATATATCTAGGCTTTCCAAATTAATAATATGTGTACATCTGGTGATGTTCCAAAGGTGTGCTGAAGATGACTGACCTTGACCTATTTTATCCAGGTCAGATTCTATTCAGTACAATATTTCATGAAAGATTATATCTACATTGCCCAAATTTATACCACTTATGGCTGGACCGGAAATCTATTGAAGAATATCACTGACCTTGACCTATGTTTAAAGGTCAAATTCTATGTGTTAAGTCTAAGATCTAAGAATCCATGTTCCTGTTGCAATTAAGTTAGAATTGACTTGAATTTTTTTGAAGATGACTGACCTTGATCTATATTTCCAAGATAAAAGTACTTGATTTGATTATAAGCTTTTTAGAATTGTATATTTAGAGCTAAGAATTCGATCATGCTCTACTAGAACCTCAGGCCTTGGTAAAACCTGAACTACAGTCAAACCTACTAGATCAAATTTTTGTTAATCTAGCTCTAAAAATACACTGAATATATCATACATTGCATGATTGCTGGGTGTAGACAATAACTGATAGCCGAGGGGTATTGAAGCCCAATGGGCTATTTTCTATATTGCAAGCGTTTATTCTCTTGAACCTTGATAGGTACAAATTACTAGGCTGCTGAGATGTATTGTGAAGGCTATGGTGTGTTGCACTGAATGCAATATACTGTCGATTAGCTGAACGGTTTAGCGGCCACAGTCCACTAAATTCCTGGAGAGAGAGGGAGAGAATTAAGGTTTAACGTCGCATTCAGCAATATTTCCGCTATATAGCGACGATCAAACAAAATTCTAAGTAATCAATTCAAAAACTCGGTAAACTAATGCGTTAAAACAGGTACAAACATTAAAATTTGTACAACAAACCTATCTCTCTCAAATAATTTAAAATACAATCCTCTTTCACTCTGCTAAAAAGATTTTCCAGCGTAGCTGCTCGATAAAAAGTATCTCTTATAGTCTTAAAATCTATGCAGTCTATGAGAAGATGTTTCACCGTGAGATCTTCATAGCAAGGTATACACCTTGGAATCGGTTCCTGTTTTAGTAAATATCCATGAGTTAATCGTGTGTGACCGATCCTACATCGTCTAATCATGGCCTGGTCGAAACGTTTATGACTGTTCAGGTGAGTATAACCAGCCGTTTTTTTAACTCGTGAAGTTTGTTATTATCCATAGTATCCCATAAAGATTGAAACAGATTTCTTACATAAGCGCAGATAGATGGTCTGAAATCGTTGCATGGTATTCCAACAGGGTCCATATGCCTGGACACAAGGCCCTGTGTAAAACTGGTCCCCGGAAGCCACTGCTCGCAGTTCCAATTATTATTATTATTAGGCTTCCAAAAAAATTCAGAAGACAATGTATGTCCTCTGTCGCGGCGACACTCAATCGTGAGATATTAAACAAAGGAATTTCAAAGAAACGTTCTTGTACGGGTGGTCGATACCCAAGTACGAATTCATATGTACAACGAGCAAAGAAAAAAAGACACACGGTATAATAGCACACTTTATCTTTTCGACCTATTCCAAGTAATTTGAATACGGGATAGAAGAGAGGAAGATAGAATATGTAAATGAGTAACGTGATTGTTGAACAAATTTGGCTAATTTGCACGTAACTGCCGAATCGCCCGATTCAAGATTCGCTGAATGACGTGTTATTCAGTCTCAGTTATTCCCCGCAGTTGTTTGAAATCCGCATACTGATATCTCTGACTGCAAGGACTTATTTTCTTGAACCCTGATAGTACAAATTTCTAGGCTACTGACATATCGGGAATACCAGGATATATTGCACTATTTGGATTTATTAATATTTAGGGGGTTTCCAGCCTGACAGGATTACTTCATGTAACCTTTTGCAATATTCTGCCAGATTACGCAATAACACTGCACACATCCATATATAATTATTTCACAACATCGGTACCGAGAAATACTCCTTTGTTAAAGAATGCATGATTGCTGTGCATTTACAATGTACATCTGCGTCTTTCGACGAACAAACAAACTACGCATCTCTGACATTGCATTTTCGACAGTTTCGTTGCAGATCTTGAATTTTGTGGAGAAGTTTCCAATTTTGCAAGGGCCTACTTTCTTAAACCCTGATAGATACAGATTGTTATGCTGCGATAGGTGCAATGCGCAGACGATAGTATAGTAACAGTATATTGACTCACATTGAGTAGTATAAAAGATCATCTCAAGCCCTATTGACCTTATAGCGCAACGCGCAGATAGAAAAGTAACAGTATATTGACTCAGATTTAGTAGTATAAAAGCATATTTCGAGCCCTATTGACCTTATGGTGCAACGCACAGAGGATAGAAAAGTAACAGTATATATTCAATCAAAGTTAGTAGTATAAAAGCGCATTTCGAGCCCTATTGACCTTGCGGCGAAATGCACAGAGGATAGTATAGTAACAGTATCTTCACTCACATTTAGTAGTATATAAGCGCATTTCGAGCCCTATTGGCCTTGTAGCGCAATGCGCAGAGGATGATATAGTGACTGTATATTGACTCACATTTAGTAGTACCGGTATAAAAATGCATTTGGAGCACTATTGACCTTATAGCGCAACGCGCAGAGGATAGAAAAGTAACAGTATATTGACTCAGATTTAGTAGTATAAAAGCGCATTTCGGGCCCTATTGACCTTGCGGCGCAACGTGCAGAGGATAGAAAAGTAACAGTATATTCACTCACAGTTAGTAGTATAAAAGCGGATTTCGAGCCCCATTGACCTTGCGGTGCAACACGCAGAGGATATAAAAGTAGCAGTATATTGACTAAGATTTAGTAGTGTAAAAGCGCATTTCGAGCCCTATTGACCTTTAGCGCAACGCGCAGAGGATAGAAAAGTAACAGTATCTTCACTCACATTTAGTAGATAAAAAGCGCATTCCGAGCCCTACGGCCTTGTAGCGCAATGCGCAGAGGCTAGTATAGTGACAGTAGATTGACTCACATTTAGTAGTAGAAAAGCTCATTTCGAGCCCTATTGACCTTGCGGCGCAACGTGCAGAGGATAGAAAAGTAACAGTATATTCACTCACAGTTAGTAGTATAAAAGCGGATTTCAAGCCCTATTGACCTTGCGGTGCAACACGCAGAGGATAAAAAAGTAACCTTATATTCACTCATATTTAGTAGTATAAAAGCGCATTTCGAGCCCTATTGACCTTGCGGCGCAATGCGCAGAGGATAGCATAGTAACAGTATCTGGACTCGCATTTGGTAGTATAAAAGAGCATTTCGAGCCATATTGGCCATGTTTCGCAATGCGCAGAGGATAGAATGCTAGCAGTATATTGACTTACATTTAGTAGTCCAGATCGTCTAGCATGCGTAATTTCGGAAGCCGACCCATAGCTGCTTGCAGCTCTAGTTATTATTATTATGGTTCAAAGCCAGCATGGCGGGAAAACTCATATAATCGCTATATTAATTATTATTTCTATTTTTTTTTCCACCATTCCGAAACCGCCACAGCGATGCTGTCGAAACTTGGCTGGTAATTGGCCCTTTTGAATCTGGTGCAGGAGATCCGAAATCCCCTGCCAACCGTCTTGAATTTACCCACATCTTCTTGTCCGGAACCACTGAACGTGAAACTTTGCTTACATGTTCAATAGGATCGGATCATATCGACAATTTGTTCGATGAAAGTGACTATATATTAGAGCGATATGTCAGAGGTTGGGAAAACTGACGACGTCTGGCGACTAAAAAGTAACTATATGACCCCACCGGCACCTCACATTCAGATCCGAGAATACGGTGGATAATGAAGTATCCACAGGGTCTCTAGTACCGGGTTAAGCGGAATTAGATACGCTAAACTGGGAGCTGTGATGATAGATCAGCTCAAATGAGTAACTTCAATGTTAGTGGATGAGGGCGTTTGATGAAGTAAACGTCTCATGATGGAGTAAACATGCCCGACGTCATGTGGAACATTTTCAACCAAGACAATACATGGGGTGAGTCTGAAAACCGAATGACATCTAGACAAGACGTATATCACCTTGTCAGGCTAACCCCGTTCGTTTAATTCGTGGGTTCTCTCCAACCAGATGAAACGGATATGCTCGGATATGAACAATGGGCGACTGGCACAGGAACTCAGATATGAACAATGGGCGACTGGCACAGAAACTCCAAACCGAAAATCTCTCTTGGGCGTGTTGTGTGGGGGTGTCTTCTACGACGTGGCGACCCTCGTAGCTCTATTCAATAAATCTAGGACGACGAACTCTCCGCCCGTTATGGCATGCCAGACAACATTGAAGAACGACATCCTAACAAATCGGAGCGATATGCAAGAGATGGAAAAAACTGACGATGTCTGGCGACTGAGAGCAACCATATGACTCTACAGGAAAGCATCCCTCGGCATCATTCAGACCCGAGAATACGGAGGATTCTCGAACGTAACCCTAGTATCTCAGCCGCGCTTTTATTGCAGGTGTTCATGTGGAGACTATGAAATATCCACACGGCCCCTAGCACCGGCTTAAGCGGAATATTAGATACGCCAGCCCGGGAGCTGTGATGCCAGATCAGCTCAAAGAAGTAACTCATCTGATGGTAATGGATGACGTCATGGAGTAAACGCCTTAACCCTACCTGGCCTGGGGGGGGGGGAGGCCCAAATTGCCCCCCTACCAAACTTTCTGCGCTATCTCCGGAACGACAGAAAATGGAGCGCTTTAAACTCCGTGACTTTATAGTTTATCATATTGGGATCATTTTGAGCCTATTTGCATAACCCCCCGTGCAGAGGATCATGGGAAAATTCAAGATGGCGGCCACGTGGGGTCCCAGAAAAGTGATGTTTTTGTCATATTTCTTCAAAATTTCTGCTTTTCCGCGATGAAAAGCGGACAAAAACTATTTTATTTCACATCACATTAATATTTACTAATTTATCATGCAGTTTTTGCGGAGAAATTGCAAAAATAAAAAATTCAGAAAATCTGACTGAAAAATCGACCAAAAATGCCGTTTTTGAATTTTTTTTTACATTTTCTGATAGAGCTTGACCCAGGGGTAGAGTGTAAGTTTCAGCCCCCTAGCTCAAGGGGTAAGAACAATAATTAGGGGGGGGGGGGTGGTCCCAAAAAGCCCAGGCCAGATAGGGTAAAGCTGGTAAATGCAAGAATACCCAGAAAAACTAACCTGTAATGCCCGACGTCATATGACTTGAATTTTCCAATAAAACAATAAACCTACATATATTTGTCGAATGACATGTACAGAGGGCGGGACCCCGTGAGGCCCCCGGGGATTGATCTGGGTTATAGTTGTGCACACTCCAGGTCATAAGAATAGGTTTCAGCTCCTCAGAGAGCTTGTCGTGAGAAGCGACTAACTTGGGCACCCGTGGAGATCCCAGGTGTTAAAAGGAATAGGACTCTATCCGTGTGGTTTCCGGGTGTGAGAAGGAATAGGAACCAACGTCGTGATATGACTGAAATAGTGTTGGAAGCGACGTTAAATCATATTTACTCACTCACTGACTTACAGAGGGCGGGCATGGACTCCCGGTGGCAACATCCCTTCACATGCCTCATTTCGGGTCCGACGATGCCAATCAAAACGCATTTCGTCCACAAGCTCATTCGACATGCCGACAGCATTATTACCTCACCTTGGGTCGTGTGGTGTTAAGGAGAATGGCAGGTGACGTGTCTGACGACGCCCAATGCCATCTTTGTGGAAAACGCTGCCTACCCTGGCCGACTTGGAACCGGATCGACACCTTGGTCATCGTCGATGCTCTCATGGCGAAAACCGATGCTCGAGCGACCCAGTTCTTTACCAAATCATCATCGGCGGCCTAGGGTCATCTTCATGGCGCAGAATTTGTTTAGTAAAAACGAAGGGCATTGGAACATCAATGTGGAGTTTAAAAACCACAGAAACACATCTCAGCTGACGTACATGGCGAGACAAATGTACCCTGGTCGCATCCAGATTGTCCGGGAAGCCTTGGAAGATACGACGAACCCTCAGTACGGGTATATGCTGACTGACCGTCTCCTGCTGCGGACGCGGATCTATTTTTCGGGAAGACCCAATACGTGTACACGCAGAAAGGATCAACAGCGAGGCCTCATATGTGGGAAGAGACGAGAGATGCAAGAGGGTTATGTAAATACACCCAACGCGGCTCTCCCAGCTTGATTATGATGTGAAGGAGAAGGTAATAAAATTGTTGACACTCACTCCTTGATGATTTTCTCTCTCCCTGTCTGTCTGCCTACTGATGAAAGGTCGTCGTGAGCACCCAGTTTGCGGGTGAAGCCCCCGTAGCGCGGGTACAGGCTCATGCAGACCCCGATCTTTCCCGAGGGATAGGCAATATATGCAGAGACTGGATGCAGCAGCAGCGGCAGACGCTGGCGTCGATGACACCTCCCCAAACACCATGCGGTTTGAGATCCATGACACGTCAACCACGACACCGACCACAGATTGCGGAGAATTGGAACCCCCGTTTTAATGGGGGTCCCAATTCTCCGAAATCTGTCGTCATGTTTTACCTCACACTGCAGAGTAATAGCACAGCCGAGCTGTTCCCGGACAACACATAAGTCCAGCACCTCACGGAACTGCCACATCCCTTATGTCTCCCTGGACAATGGGAATGTGGCCTGGTGTATATCCAGTACCCGTATACGTGATACAACGTGCAACAGGACACGGCGAGGTACTCAGTCCTGTACCAGAACAATAGCTATACCTCCATACTTCGTGAAGCCACATTCATGTAGGCTCGTACGATCTGATGGAGAATCGGACGAGCGCCCGTAACCAGGCCAACAGGAAGAAACCCCTCCCGTTCATCACGCTGAACATCTTTGGGTAAGCATGACATCCATCCATCCATCCATCCGCTGCCCTTCCACTGACGACCAAGACCAGCGCCGAAGAGGGTCAGTGAGTGGAACATCTGCCTCTCAGCATCAATGAGTTGTGCCCTATAGAGTTCGCCATCACAACTCAGATACGGCGTACATGGATTTAACCCATACGTACTCGTACATGAAAGTCAAACTCATCTATATGGACGGCACCAATATCGAGGATGATGCCCCGGTGAGTCCAGTAAATCTCTGGCCCCACTTTATGTTTCAGCAGGTGGACGTGATTCTTAGCTACAAATTCGTGAGCGCCTCGACCAACACGTACACCTATCGTGCCTATATCGAAACGATGTTGTCGTACTGCGAGAATCCAAACAATCTCACTTGACGGAGCCCTTGTTCCACCGGGACACCCCGGAGCACATGGAAACGGATGCCAATGCCGGATGGATAAAACGGCGATCGGTGGATCTCATGAGACATCTACGCGCTGAGCTGTTCATACAAGACCGCTTCCTCTTGAACGGAGTGCTCATCCAACTCAGACTGACGCGTGCGACATCGACCTTTGCTTTGCTGTCCACCGGCCAAGCGATCGTATATAAGATCGTCATCCAAGAGGCAGCCTTGTACGTCCGCAACGTGAAACCGAATCCAGCTGTGCAGTTGGGATACATCACAGCCTTGGAACAGAAACCAGCCCACGTATGCAAACCAAAGTGTTTTCCGTATTTCCCTAGAAGATCTCCCGAAGCGACTGACCGTAGCCTGTACGAAGAACCCCAGTTTCAACGAACGGTATGTGGAAACACCTCTTCTACTTGAAGTATTTCAACATGAACTGTGTGGCCCTGCATGTGAACGGGCAGCAGTTCCCAGCACGTCCACTACAACCGTATTTTAGACGGCGCAATTACCTCCGGAATTAGCAGAACCTCATTGACGGTGGTGGGAATGAGAGTGGTGACGTATTCGAACAAAAGAGTCGGAACATAGTTGTCGGTCTCTCTTTCGCAAGACATTGAGCAGGTTAAACAGAACTACCTCTCTAAAATGGAGGTAAACAGGTCGTTTTTAGCTTAATAACTGTTGATTTATCCATCATAACACTCCACAATCCTCAGGCGACTTAACGTATATATTGTTACATGTCGTAACAGTGATTTCCCAATGAAAGTGTGCATGGTCTAATTTTAAATGCAGAACAAAATGTCGTCTGTTATTATGCAAATCGATGCGCATATATATGTCCATGTTCGCCTATGGCAGATGTCTCTTAGTGCGATATATTCTTGACTTTATAGAGCAAAAACCTTTTTACCTTCATTTTAGTTTTCCTTGACCTGTTGAGGCCCCGAAAAGATCCATTTTTAGCAGAACTACATGGATGTCAGTTCGACGGCACCAGGATCAGTACTGTGAGGGTGACCAGCAATGCCAATCCGCCGTCGCTGGCCCCGGTGTGATCCATGGCCTGGGCATCGAGATGACTGTTATATGCCAGTGGATAATAGAGGGCCTTCCCATCGATTCCATCGTCTCTCTCAAGTACCGCATCTGTGAACTCTTCCGGTATCTGGTGTCGACCTTCGCCGTCTGGGTCAGCGCCCTGTATCCCATGAGTGAAACAACTGTGGACGCGTGCTACAAAATTCGAGGGTGGTTCGGGGGTGGAGGAACGTATTTTATACCCGTTCAATGTCAAATCTAGACACACCTACCAGTGACACACCTCAAATGCCCTTTCTCTACTACACCTGCGTGCGCACGCTTTTATCACCGACTCTACCCAACGAAAGGTTCAACAGTACCATGCCCACCCCTATGGTCTAGTGTACAGGTAGGCTCCTAGTCCCAAGTGTGCATCTTGCCATATTGCGATTTTTCTACTACTGATGACATCACAGATTATGTCACCGTCACGTGACTTCCTCTCTGGATACACTCTATTGTCCACCCCAAGAGCCAATTTCAAATGGTCAAAATTCAACCTTCTCTCCTCACATCATCATCTCCACCTCCCCAAGAATAAGACTTAATATTTATATACTACTAATGAACTACAAATATTATTTATTATGAGTATTATTCATTTATCATGTTGCAGATGGAAATTTGTTGTATTAATTGGAGGTATACATGCATCACATACAAACAGGAAATTATTTATATGATGAAGTTAACCGAATACACTGCTCTAAAGCTTCCTGTGTCACGTAAAAATTTTGGACAAAACAATATTAAAATCTGTCTGACACGACATTGAAACTTTCTGGCATTGGGGCAAGGTAGATTCCACATCTCTCTGGCGAACATTTCTCTCGGAATGGACTTAAGCTGGAAGTTGAACTTCGTACAACTATACAGCCCATCTTCACAAGTCCAGGTAAATCCTAAATCCTCGCAGAGGGTTTACCTGGACATTTCGACCGAGTTCTTGAGTCGATACCTCTATACAATCTTGTACATTTCATACCCCGCGCTTGTTTTGGGTTAGCATATCGGTATGCCAAGCCTGCGGTTTTTGCTTTGACTTCCGATGTCGATTTCACCCTGACATCAAAGTACCGATGAAATTCAAACGTGATGGGTTACACATGCATTGACGGACTTTATCTTTGGAATAGTTAGCATTGTTGTATATTTGACTGATCTTATAATTTATGCTGAAAAATATAATAACCAGTGATAAACTACATGCAATTACCTGTATACTCCTGTATACACATTGGGAAAAATAATTTTCAGTATTTCAGTTAAATGATCTTACATGTATAATTAACAAAGAACAAAATAGTATATATTGGACATAAACTGCATGCGAACGTTATATATGACCTATTAATCTTACACATTTGGAAAAAAAGACTTATAGAAACTCATATTCCATTTTTCGCATTTATTGCATGTTAACTTGACTTTTTGGAAACATTTGGATGTAACCGCTTTCCCTGCAATATTGTTCAGTACCGTAAAGACTTACAAATATTCATTATTATGCTTTTGCCTTTTCAATGATATTTCGTCCATGTTTTATTTTGCAAGGAAGCATGCCCTCAAGATGACCGATTCGGCGCTGGAAGTGATAAGATGAACACGGATGTTAATGAATGTCTGGGATAATCTGTTGACATTGTAATCATAATTTTACAAATAAAATATCCATTCCATTATCTTTCGTGTAGTGTTGTAAGCTAACACTATATATATGTCCTTACACGTGTAAAGTGGATGTGATTATGATATTTCCGAGATCGTTTACCACAACTCACAACATTTGTTATTTTGTTGTACATTTCCTGTGCACGTGTCCATCAGTTTGATGACATTTTGATATCACGAAAATACTTAGTTGTATTTTGAAATTATGACATTATATAAAACATCAACATCATGCAAGATAATAGTCAAAATATCCTGTAACCCTCTATGATACAGTAATATTGAATCCCAGGTTAAAGTAATCAATATCCTGTAACCCTCTATGATACAGTAATATTGAATCCCAGGTTAAAGTAATCAAAAATTATAACGAATATTTTATAAGACAATTCGTCTGAATTTGCAAGGATTTGCAATTAGAACTTCCATTCCTCTAACGTTCCCTCTTTTCCAAATTGAGCTGTCTCTTACATCTTGCCGTTCATATTTTTCCCCTATATGCTAATGTATAGAGGTGTATTGGATGAAACGGTGTGATGGATAAGAGTGTACTTGTGATTAGTGTCCCTACATATCCTTTTCTATTGCAACCAAGGAAGGACACTTGTCCCCAATGTGGAGAAATGTGTCCTAGCTGGGTTAGGAGATAGGACCCGGACACTCTTAGCCACCGGACATTCTTAGCCTCCACATCGGCAGAAATTATATATGCGATACAAATGTTGGAAACTTATTGTTGAGAATTATTGTTGGAATATTTAAGAGATATGGAAAAGTTTTAACAATCTGCGTGGTGTAAATGTACGATGAGAACACTTTGTGCTTTACACTCTTAAAACGCAAGTGTTGTATTTAACATTATAAATGTCCGAGGAGTGACAACATTATATAAAGCGTTATATTTGTAAAGTGTTATATTTTTAAAGTATCATACCCAACATTATAGTGCTGCATCAGTAGCAATACAACACTTTACAATGATGAATTTAACACTTGTAAAGTGTTGTATTGCTTCTGATACAGCACTATAATGTTGGCACTTTTTTTCAACGCATTCTAAGATATGTGTCTCACAAATATAACACTTATATAATGTGGTCACTCCTCGGACATTTATAATGTTAAATACAACACTTGCGTTTTAAGATTGTATAAGACTCACTCTCTTAAATAAATTAAATTTGAATCAGTGACCAATCTATTCTGATGGAAAATCAATCTACTAGATTGGAAATTCCAGTTTATTAGGCTTTATTGGATTGAAACTTCAGTCTACATTAGATTTATTCTTTTAATTTCAAGCGCACTGAAAGATTGATCTGTTATCCTAAGATTGGAATTGGGGACAAGATCTGATATAAACAGATTAAAATATCAATCCTTCGGTTCGATTGAAATTATTTCAATGTATAACACTGAAAAAGAACAGAAAAATAATCTAATGTAGTCTAAAAAATCAATCTACTAGATCTTAATAAATTGGAATTTTCAATCTAATACATAGTTTTTCAATGGACTAATCACTAATTCCAATCTCACTCTTTAAGAGTGCAGGCTGTAATATCACTGGAGCCTGAAACGGCTATGGCTGTGGAACCTCCCAATTCCACGTTAAAATTTTAAAGTGATCGTAAACCCTCAAGTAAAGTTTTCATCAAATGAAAGACCATTGCAAACAGTGTCGACAAATATTTATTGTCATTTTTACGATTTTATTACGCAGAGTAAACTGCAAATAAAGTATGGTATTCTATGTGGTCTGTTGCAATCATATCTGGGTCCAGTGACGTCACACTGCCTCAATACATATATTTCAAACTTTGTATGCACTTTCCAATGCTTGATTCAAGCTTAAGGTGTGTATACTTTGAGCTTCAACACAGACTCACTGTTGCAGTGTGCATGTTTCACCAAATGGGGAAATTAAATGCAAGATTCAAATTGACTTGATATATACCATCTCCCAAATTTTGTGAATCACTTGAATTTCGATGGAGCTATTTGTGAAAATTTAGACTTCGTTCAATTTCATACACAATATTTCAAGTTTCAAATTCTTACAACATACTTTTCAAACCAAGCAATGCCCCATTTTGTTTGAACTTTCCCCTGAAAATGATTTGATAATAGTTCCAAGTTTAATATTTCAAATAAACCCGCCCAATCAGACCTTACTAAAACTCGATCTATAGACCAATGATCGCTGCATGGAAGAGTTAATCCTCTCTTATTTAAAAAAATCAGTTTTCGCATTAAGAAATATATTTTCATATTGTTTTTCCAAAAGTCTGTAAAATTAATTATACATGTTCCATATTACACATTTTTTTATGGATGATGTTGGAAAATTCGACCCCTGATATTAGCCCAAAAGTGTCTCTCATATGTTCTAATTTCGTCTCACAACATATTTTATAGACTTTCAAAGTTGGTATACTCGGAATAATTTGCCAAACCGATGTCATTGTAATTTAAAAATTCATATCGCCAAACAAATAAAAAAAATGAAATATGAGAGACAACAACTTATACCTTGGTACTTGTAGATAGCATAGACCAAATTTAAAAAAGTTTTGGATAAATAGCTTAGAATTATTAGAAAGTAAA
>JAVTVY010031766.1:0-12515 GCA_036873755.1 Hanleya hanleyi
TTCTGTCTTGCAGGAAATTAGCCTAGTTTTATGTATACTATCATTTATCATTTTAATTTGGTGCTAATGCTATTATATGAATTAGGTCTTTGGATTATGGACGAGGAAATTCTTTAATGGACGACGGCTGAATATGGAATGACGGACTGGACGCTTGCATTGGAAGTTTCCTGTTCCTTATGTTAGACTGGTTATGAAATTACACTTAATCTGCTGTATTGACTGATCAGTAAGGCAGGGTTACTAAGCGAGCAAGCTATAAACAGGCAATATCTCCTTTATCTGTTGAGGTCGAACTGAGAGAACGACCTTAATTCATGTTAGTACATTCAGCCAAACTCAGAAACATTGTTTGTATATGTGCAATTCTACGAAACAAAAAACATCTGACCTGATGAACATCAATCTTATCAGCTCTAATGTATTCCTTTAAGTCTTCATGGATCGTCCTTCTTTTATGATTTCAGTTCCAACTCCACCAATGACTCCAAGTATCGGTAAGTAATCATCAGGCTTTATAGAATGGGCAGGTTGTACTTCTATGGTTGATTGGCCGTACCGATATGTTAAAGTTGATTGAATTTCATGCGCAATCGCCTCCCCCAACACTATACGCAAAACTGAGTAATACTCTACCTTTATTACGGTTCTCACAGCAGTGTGAACGTTTAACATTAGCATATTACTTTTAGAATGACAAAGGATATGGAATGTTCATTCCATCGCAATGAAGATTTTGTTCGACCGTTTGTACTCTTGTCCATTACAATGGATTTATTGATGAAAGGAACATGTCGCATGGTAGATACTTCATGTAGGAAGCTATTGCCCAAGTCTTTGTGCAGTTGAAGAGGCTCAAGTTTACACCTATTGTTGTCTCCAGACTTGGCTATTGTATGCATTGTCTCGTGATTCTTACATGGAGTATGAACCTGCCGCATTGGTTGCTAACCGTGGGAAGTGCCTTTACTTCACAAGATTATGTGAGGTAAAACAAAACAACCATCCAGTTAAATGCTCCCCTTTATGGGTGTGTGAGTCTACATTTCACCCGAAATATGGAGGCCGTGTTTATCGTATGTGGACAACAGAGGGTGTGGTGTTATATAACTATCCGACCAGGAAACCGCTTTAGATTCCATTTCCTTGTCTGGCCTTCTCAGTACGTGAAACATCGCAATGAACAACTGTTCGATCAGCCTTTGTTGACTGACATTGTCAATAATGTTAAAGGCTTTCGTTTCTAAAATCAATTAAATACAATGTCTGTTTATATGCACTGCATCTCGGCTCTTCCTTGCCTTGGAAATGTAAAAAAATAGATGGAATTCCTCGTATATTGAACATGTAATGAGGAGGATAGTTCATTCCTTATAATATATGTGAACGGTTTATATGTAATATATTTGATAAGTATAAAGGAGAAGTAATATTGGAAAGTTGTATTCATTCTATGACATTTAGTAAATACAATTCAACTTAATAGTGTAGTTAGACCATGGGATATTGGGTTCAGCAAACCGGTATATACTTCACAGTGATAAATTATTTCAATAATCGGCATAAAAAACTATTGGCTTGGAGTATTTTAAATTATATATGGATACGAAATTATCCTTTTTACCATTTTCTACGATCTATTGTGGTCGCTATATTGACTGGTTAGTAAACGACCGAACATTATTATGCTACTGGTGATTTTGGTGTGAAGAGAAGATCAACCGGTTTATTGGTCTACTGGTACTGCATGTATAGCAAAACAATCACAATATTACGGTTTTTAGTTGAGGGTGGGCTTTGAATTTTAGTCTTTGACTTTTATTCAGGTCATTGAATGTTCATTTCAAGGCAGGAAAGAATTTGTCCAGCATTGTTCCGTTTCCGTTCTGCACTGTAATGTATTTCAGCAGACAACTTGACGTCAGGATTAAATCATACAATCAAACACTTAGACTTTGGAAAGACAGCTGTGGTAAATTTGACGTCGAGGTATGCTCTGGTCTGCCGTGCTGACTACTGATTCAATTGTTTCATTGTCTGTCCGACTCCACGGATGAATGCAGTGGAAATGAACATGACTTGGATGGGAATGAACATTCGACAATCGAAAGACAGCGGTTACTGTTGAAAGACCACGCTCGAGCAGAATACTGCCGAACAAATTCTGTATCGCGATGGAATGCACATTCGAAATCCTTTGTTGTTCTAAAAGAAATATGCTAATGTTGAAAGTTAACGCTGTTGTAAGAACCGTAATAACCCGACACCATGCAGACAACACTTCCGTGTTTCATATTTAATGCTGAAGGTAGACATTTCGGCATGGTGTTTCCAGGAAGAGAATGGCTTTTTATATATGGAATATACGACAAATTGCATGATATGAAAGGTCACAAGCATGTCCAAATTGAAAATAGAACACAATTGTCCATAACCACACATACAGCATCGTACACTCATCATGACCGGTGAAAGAAAAACAAAAAACACATAAACATGGCGTTTAATAAAAATAAAAGTACACAAATTGTATCTGTCACAACATAACCATATATACGTAATACTAGCTGCTCCAAAGTGGAAAAGGACTCACCAACAAGTGGACCGAGTTGCGTGCCCCTTGGGCTAGTGACTATGCTACCCCCAAAGTGTATCCGTCTTCAATTCCAGCCAACAGGCAACCTTATAAATACCTTCGAGATGATCCCCAAGAATATATCACCATCTCCATCCCATCCTCCACCACCTCCTCCTGGATAGGGCTGAATAGGCTCCATTTATGCTTTTAATATATTTTTAAAATGAATGGTGGGCCTCATTTTGATTTCGTATGCCACAAGTTTCATATGGAATTGAATAGTTGAATTGAATAACATTTGATTGTAGGAAATAAGCCTGATGAGCGTTCAACGTGAAAATCGATTCATTTTCCTACTATTCAATGACACAGCATGCATACACAAATCATGCAATATCAACAAATAGTAATGTGGCCTCCCTCTGTTTTTTACTGTTCATTTATCTTAGATCTGACATGTTATTGTAGAAGTTTAAGCACATTTTCATGATTGAAACTGGACGTGATCTACTCCCTAAAAACCTGGGCTTAAAGTTTAAATGTAAGATGGTCATGGTCCTTCAAACTCACTAGTATCATCACAACAGTTAACTTGTTTAAACATTAAAAGATCACGGAGCGTTAGCAAGATGTATGAATGAGATGTGCATATAGGACGAATGACTAATATTCTGTTGCAAACATCAAAATCATAGCCAACTGCGAGTTCATCGCTTGTGGACAGTCGAAATATTTTGAGTTCGGAGTTAAACACCATATCTCTCTTCACAGGTAATTGCGGCGACCTGGTTGCCGACATAGTATTTGTCCTGGATGCTTCGGGGAGCGTTAAGCGAGATAATTTCGACAAAATGTTGGATTTTGTGAAAGAAATTGCTCAATCATTCAAAATAGCAAGGGACAAAGTGAGGATCGGGCTGTTCACGTTTGCAAGTGACACAAATGTAGAGTTTTACCTGGACGGATATTCAAATAAAGACGATATTATCAGCCATTTGAAGAGAGTTCTGTACACGAAAGGCAGTACCCATACCGGGAAGGCTTTGAATCTGCTCCCGGATGAAATGTTCAACGGTCGCGGTAATCGTCCAGACGTACCAGATATCGTCATACTGCTGTCAGACGGCAAATCTACTATACCTGACGACACCCTGGCGGCAATACCACGAGTCAAGAATGAGAATTACACGATATTCACCCTCGGTATTGGTAACGATATAGACAAACAAGAGTTAGATGCCATCTCCAGCGACCCAGATTCCACATATTCTCTTGACGTCCAAACCTTCGATGACTTGGTCGACATCCTACAGAATTTCACACAAAAAGTTTGTTCAGGTAAGCATGTAATAATGTATGGGTAGTTTATTTCCCAATAGACTACTAATATTGGCGTACACATATCTCGCCTAGTAGCATTTGTTAGAGCCTGCGTTAAATGTGACGATTGAAATCAACGTCACACAACATTATTGTAGAAACTATATCATCAAGTGCCTCAAGTTTCTCAAATGTGGCGCAACATATCGCATGCTGATAGCAAAATACGAGCGTAGCGTGCAAGATCTATGGCGGTACATTTCGTAACTTGTGTCTAATTCCGCTTAACCCGGGAGTAGGGGCCGTATGAGCCTATGTGTTTCAAGATCCTCACCGTGTTCATATGAACAGTCACAATCAAAGCGTGACTGAGATACATAATACTCTAGATAACGACTTTGGTTTAAACAATATTTTATTGAATCAGTGGGAGCACAATTAATGAGCCAGAGCTCGTTAGTGTGTCTCCCAGTCGTATACAACAATAGTTATTCAACACATACACATAGAAGAATATGTACATATTCATTTATGGCAGGATGGTTTATATGATGAGTGATGATGTAAATATTTTAGTAGTAAAGTAGTAAAGTATTTCGGTTTAAATAAGTTATTTCCATTAATGCTGTACTGTTGAAACGTAGTATTGGACGGAGGGAGTGTCATTGGTCAGAAGCTGCATCTGGGGCGAATGACCTGCATATGAAAAAGTGTTTCATTTCTATCTGATCGCGAAAATCACAAGTCAGCGTTGGAACCTGTTGGTTTCTATAACAAAAGCTCCCAGGTACATCTGGATATTAATATTTTCTGTTAGACTTTTATCACAATCTCCACAAAGGAGATTGGGACAAGTGACAGAATAGGGATAATCGTAGATGTCCAGCAGATTAGCAATCAAACGTTGTCTCGGAGTGATAAAAATGGGACAGTGGAAGAAAAAGTGCTCGACAGTTTCGTCAAGGCAGCCGCAGTTACGTATCGCGTTGTCGCTTACATGATTGTCAAACAAGTGTCGTTTCAAGTTGCTGCATCCATTACGAATTCGACACAGTAAAATGTTTTGTGACCTTGGGCCAATATTATTCCAAGGAGGAGGGATAGGTTTAGGATACATTTTTATTAATTGGTGTTTGAAGTGTGGAAGGCTAGCAGAGTTCCTCACGGGAACGGGTAGTGTATTCCAATCACGAATTGTAGCTGGGAAAAACGAACTACGGAAGAGTTCAGTGCGGCACCGGTGTGGTGTAAATTGATCCACATGACGTATATGATATGGATTTCTGTCACGTGCGAGTGAGATGTCTATTCAGTGCTATTCAGTCTATTCAGTGCTAAAGGGGCCATACCATTAACTATTTTATATAGCATGGCAAGACGATGCATATATCGTCTGGTGGATAACAATTCGAAACCGGACTCAGTGTACAAAGTTTCAGATGAATGGATGTTTTCTAATTTGTTAACTAGGATATTGTCTATATTATCCCAAACGATATCGGCATATTCTAAACTTGGTCTAATAAAACTTTTGTACATAATAGACATTTGTACATACAGATAACGACTTTACAACGTATATCATATGGATTACAATTACTGATCAGCGATACGGATTTGATATTTTTGTAACATCTTGATGTTTTGCTGGCATTATTGAAAACTGTTGACCGCTTCTGTCTTGCAGGAAATTAGCCTAGTTTTATGTATACTATGATTTATGCTTTTAATTTGGTGCTAATGCTATTATATGAATTTGGTCTTTGGATTATGGACGGGGAAATTCTTTAATGGACGACGGCTGAATATGGAATGACGGACTAGACGCTTGCATTGGGAGTTTCCTGATCCTTATGTTGGACTGGTTATGAAATTACACTTCTGTTGCATTGACTGATCAGTAAGGCAGGGTTACTACACGAGCAAGCTATAGCCAGGCAATATCTTCTTTGTCTTTTGAGGTCGAACTGAGAGAACGACCTTAATTCATGTTAGTACATTCAGCCAAACTTAGAAACATTGTTTGCATTTGTGCAATTCTACGGGGGGAAAAAACATCTGGCCTTATGACCATGAATCTTATCAGCTCTTATGTATTCCTTTAAGTCTTCATGGATCGTCCTTCTTTTATGATTTCAGTTCCAACTCCACCAATGACTCCAAGTATCGGTAAGTAATCATCAGGCTTTATAGAATGGGCAGGTTGTACTTCTATGGTTGATTGGCCGTACCGGTATGTTAAAGTTGATTGAATTTCATGCGCAATCGCCTCCCCCACACTATACGCAATACTGAGTAATATTCTACCTTTATTACGGTTCTCACGGCAGTGTGAACGTTCAATATTAACATATTACTTTCAGAATGACAAATAGTATGGAATGTTCATTGCATCGCAATGAAGATTTTGTTCGACTGTTTGTACCCTTGTCCATTACAATGGATGTATTGACGAAAGGAACATAGGGGAACTGTCGCATGGTAGAAACTTCATGTAGGGGCCATTGTCTGAGTTTTTGTGCAGTTGAAGAGGCTCAAGTTTACACCTATTGTCTCCAGACTTGGCTATTGTATGCGTTGTCTAGTGATTCTTACATGGAGTATGAACCTGCCGCATTGATTGCTAAGAGGTTGTGAGAGATAAAACAAAACAACCATGCAGTTAAATGCTCTCCTTAAAGGTCAACCCAAACGGAATTTTTTTTGGTCTAAAAATCCTTAAAAATCCTTTGTATGAAAAAAATATTGAAAAAATTCTAATCTGATCAGAAACACACGTAATATGGGAGCAAAGTGGGCTTTTCCACACTTTCACAGCTGGGTTGATGACGTCACGCAGGGAAGTTGCCTGAGAAAAACAGCGGATAACATGGAAAGCGAGTGCAGTCAGAGCTCCGGTTCAGATGTCGATTCGAGCGATATCAGCTGCTTAGATGGAAATATTTTTCGCCAAGAAGATGAAATAGACATAGAGGAGGATGATGACGGGCAAATTAACAGTTGTTTGCAGACCAACGGCGGAATTCAGCCCTATCAATTTGAGCCGTACGGCTCCGATTCTGACAGTGACAACCACTCTGACAACGTGGAACTCGACGACGACAGGATTCGGAGAGGTCGTTTGTTGAATACAGATTGGTATGCAACTTGACTGGAAACCTTATTATCGTCATCTATAAGACCAAATGTCCATATATTTCAAACTGTATTGAATGTAGAACGATTCTGTGATGTAACGAACGAGCACATCTGTGTTGTTATTGTTGTTACTGAGGCAGCCTTTTCGAAGGGATAAACTCCGGGATTCGGCAGTATGGACAGTAAACTGTTGATAACTCTACTGATATACGTCCGACTTGAATTTTGTTTGTTTTCCCATAATCCCCATGAAATACCAATTTCAGAATTATATAGTTTGATAAAAAAACTTTGGACATTCATGGCGAAAAGTAAGCCGTGGTGAGTGGATCGGCATTCACATTTGCTCAATTTTCGACAAATTACCTCAATTAAATTGAAATCGAATGATATTCCCACAATCTCAAATGTCAAGGGATTATGAAAGTATAATTATCACTTCTGTATCTACAGCCATTCACTCCAATTGGTGTTTTTTATTTATTTACTTATCAAACGTATATATATTTATGAAAGATCATTTTATTATTATTATTAAATAGTATATAATTTAGATAATTTATTCGCGTGAAGTTTGTGCCAACATTTGGCTAAAAACGCATACAGAGAATGAATAAAATTGAACATACAAATACAGACATTAAGACACATTGGAACAAATGGTTAAACGTGTATATATGAAATAGAGACTCATCCAGTCTAACCTGTAGGTGCTCAAGCAACAAATGCCACGCGAGAGCGAGCAGGGCATGTACAGCCGTCCCCCTGCCCGAGGCCTCGCTTGCAGGCTAGGTTCGTTCAGCCGATGTCCGTGATAGATTCTCCTTGTCCGATTTCTTTGCCGTCACATTCTGATTGTTCTTACGTTTGATAGTTGGAATAGCTGTTCTCTCTAGTTTTGGTTTGTACCCGAATTCAACTGATACGCTGTAGATGTCCTCGAATGATGTCTTTCTGTCAAAATGTGCCGAGCAAATTATACGAGTACTGGCCCGGGCCCTCTTTCCACACTCTCGTGTTGCGTACAAATTTCGTCCAATTTGCAGCGATTTTCTCGTCTTTGGGCCACAAATGAATACTAACACCGTCATCTGTAGTAAAACTGCAACCTCCCACTACACAACGTCGCGGCATATTTAAAAAATGATGCCCCGATACTCCGAAAATCTCCAGAAATCAGCAGCTACATACGACTGTGGTATACGGCTTTAACATAGAGAATACAAGACGGCTTCCCTCCGTGACGTCACAGCTGGAATTGACAGGAGAGCGATTTTCACCTTTCAAACAGCAATATCTCGCCAACCAGACTGCACAAAATCATGAAAAAAATATCATTATTTTCAGAATCGAAAGGACTATTTTTTTTATATTTTTGACCTCAGAGCGTTTGGGTTGACCTTTAAAGGGCGTGTGAGTCTGCATTCCAAGTAGTATACAATACCCGAATTGAACAAATAGCGCCTCACTGCGCATGCGCAGAACCTGGTGTGACGTCATAAGTGTAGGTTTTGTGGCGGTATTGGGGCGGTGTGCGCATGTGTGATGTGTGGGAGGTGGGAAAAGATGGCCGCCATGTGGGAGGTGGGAAAAGATGGCCGCCATGTGGGAGGTGGGAAAAGATGGCCGCCATGTGGGAGGTGGGAAAAGATGGCCGCCATGTGGGAGGTGGGAAAAGATGGCCGCCATGTGGGAGGTGGGAAAAGATGGCCGCCATGTGGGAGGTGGGAAAAGATGGCCGCCAGTAGTAAAATGTATAAAAGGAGTTGATTTTTAGGGAAAGGATGTATTCAATCTGACTTACCTGACCTGACTTGATCAGCCAGCCAGCCAGCCTGCCAACCAGTCCTCCTGCCTTCCTGTCTGCCTGCCTGCATTCTGCCTGTGTGGAATGCATGTCCTGACTTGGTTCTGGGTTTTTTCCATCACGGTTGTGCGCAGGTGTATGACGTCACTTCCGGTCTGCGTGAATCGGGCGTGACCTGGGACTATGGGATGCATGTACTGACTTGGTTCTGGGGTTTTTCCCTCACGGGGAGGTCACGTGATCAGTTCAAGGTCATATCCATTTTTTATCGATATGTCAACTCCACACCCAGTCCATTAAATGCTCCTTCACCTATGCTTCAATTTGATACCTCACTCGACCTGTGGTGTGAGTGAGTGCAAGAATGTATTCATCCGCGGTGATGCAGTCATGTCTGGCGGTGATTCGGTCTCGGGAAAAAGCTTCCTTGCCCAATGCCTACGGACTTTACCGAAGATACACGGACTTTAACGAAAAGACACGGACGTACACGAAAAGACGCGAAGGTGAACGCCATTGTGGGAAACCTCCCACAGACAGGTCAGTACATGCATTTGTATGTTGTTCACGCATAATAAAAGGATTTACCTGTAATCTGTGTTGTTGTTGTTGTTGTTGTTGTTGTTGTTGCTCCCTTTTTTTTGGACTAACCCATCAGAATAGTACGTATCACGGACTACACCCGTAGAGCTACATCTGGTCTATAAAACACGTCCCTCTGGATCCCACACCTTCATTTCTACAGAGCCATGGCGGAGACCCAGCCCCATGCGACTCGCATTTTACAGTATGCCACCGTGGTGAATTCATTCACGGGTTACCGAGCAGTGGTCCGGTCCATGTTTGCAGATGGCGACGACAACGAGGGACGACGCCAGATCCTGAACGAGTTCACAGAAGCGGTCCTCCACAGAGTGCACTCGATGGAGAGGCGTGCCATCACTCACCACTACTGGACTATGACAGCCATCCTTGATGCTCGGGCTATGGACCACGAGCGCTCACGCCGCAACCAGCACCGGCTGGTTGGCCTCATACTAGTCTGTGCCCTATTCACCCTGGCGCTGTGGTATTGACACTATAAATACCAGGGTCAGACAGAGTGTGTGTCATTCACCGTTCGACATTTGGACCAAGCATGTCATCCGTCCTACGAGCCATCCTCCCCCTTACACCTTACCAGGTGGGATTATACGTTTATGAAGATTATGTGACTCTGGTGGAAGATAGTGGCGGGGATTGGAGGGCGTCCCCTGAGACTTTATCGAATACGGTGACACTACAGCGTGATGGGTGGACTAAGTTTAAACGGGTGTTGAGCGGAGAGTTAGACGGACACCTGATCCACCTGGACAAGGCCAACTACGTATACCATACTGCGCTCTACCCACGGGTGGGACGCTACCAAGAGCCGGCTCGAAGTTTCCTCCTAACTCCCTCTCTGTGGTCAGCCTTGGAGAAAATAGGCCCTCTGGTGGACCAGTTATTTATACCCGACGATCGATCACCCCACCAATTGGCATGGGCTCATGCTATCGAACACGCACTAGATGAACCTAATGAAAAAAAAGCGGATGGAGAAAATACTATATGTATAGAATGCGCAGAGGCTGGAATGACAGGGTCACCTCATGAAGCCACCCACACACACATGACGGGCCAGAACGATGAAGAAGAAGAAAAAATCCGTGATGAAGCCGCGGGGCCAATGGCTGAACCCCATGAACAACTACATGAACCCGACGACGATGCCATTGATTACCCCGCTACACTCAGTCAGCCCAATGACATGACCACCTGATCCTTTGATCTCACGGGGTTCTCCCTATAAATACGAGAGACAGTGAAATCTGGTACCATTCACGTACTGACCATGACGGAGCATATAGTACTGGCGTATTTCAGCTTGACCCCCGAGGTTTTCCTGCACGTGTATGCGGATAAGGTCGATATCATGGAGGAGGTGGTGGGAGACACGGACCCTACACAACCGTGCCCGGCTCACATTCGTCTGTCCCGGGAGGGCTGGACCAAATTCAAACGGGTGTTGTCTGGTGAACTGGACGGCGACCTCATCCACTTGTGTCACGATGTGTACATCCGACGCGGCCCTTTCTTTGCTCAATTGGCTCGGCTAGATGGAGGTACAGTGCATTCTACCCTTCACCCTGATCTATGGTCTGCATTGGAAGATGCCGTGGTGGATGTGGATGAAGTGCTTATCAAGCGGTCATCAGACGAGTTGGACTGGTCATTGACCATGGCCACTGTGGAAGTCCACGAAGAAAATCAGAAAGAAACTCAGGCCCAAGATATACCCGTTATAAATAAACGATAGAGCCAGGGTCCATCATCATTTTGTCACCATGAAGCGCTGGGAGAAGGTGTTGGATAACTTATACTACAGTCCCGACAGTCCGGCAGCCTATAGTGCATTGTCGGCTCTCTATCGAGCGGCCAAACCCCAGGGGGTACAACGTGCCCAAGTCCGAGATTGGTTAAGAAGACAAGACACCTATACCTTACATCGATCTGTCCGTCGCCATTTTCTACGGAACCGGGTCATCGTGGGAGGAATAGATGCCCAGTGGCAAGCGGATTTGGTGGATATGAGCGCCTTTGCCAAACACAACGATGAGAATCGGTATATCTTGACGTGCATCGATATCCTATCCAAGTATGCGTGGGTGGTACCCATCCGGACGAAAACGGGGGCAAATCTCATAGCGGCGTTCAAAGACATCTTCAAGACCGGGCGCAAACCTTTGTATTTGCAAACCGACGAAGGCACGGAATTCCTCAACAGACCGTTCCAAGCCTTTCTCAAGAAACAGAAGGTGTTTTTCTTCCATACGTACAACGAGACCAAGGCTTCCGTGGTGGAGAGGTTCAACAGGACATTCAAAGGCCGCATGTATAAATATTTCACCTATAAGAATACAAGGCGGTACATCGATGTTCTCCCGAAACTGGTGAGGGGTTACAATCGAGCCTATCATCGAAGTATAGAGAGAGCCCCCATTACCGTGACCCAACGCAATGAAGCCCAAGTCCGGCGTGTCTTGTACCCCAGGCCATCGCAGCGAACGACGAAGGCGGTGTACAAGGTCGGCGACCCTGTACGGATCAGTAAAGTCAAGGGCAAGTTCGAGAAAAGTTACTTGCCCAACTGGAGCGATGAGCACTTCCTGATTAAACGGCGCCTACCCCGACAGCGGCGAGTCTATGAACTGGAAGATCTCCAAGGCGAAACGTTGCTGGGGACGTTTTACGACACGGAATTACAGCCTGTTGTAAAAACACAGCAAGACTACTACACGGTGGAGCAGATTTTGAAAACGGAACGTCGACGTGGCAAACTGTTTCATTTCGTAAAATGGCAAGGCTGGCCCAGTTCCTTCAATTCCTGGGTCGTTGCCAACCAGGTGAAACGACTATAAAACCAGACACCACTGCCGTCCTCCTTCATTCCACGTCCGACCCCAGTGCTATGGACCAACAGCAGCTGCCTCCGAAGACAGCGTCTCGCAAAACGCGCAAAGCGCAAGTGGGCTTTGGGGTGCTATTGCTAACCCTGCTGAGTGTGTTGTACGGAGGTGTGTTTTACGACGTAGCCTATGTCAGTACGTTACTTAACCAACTGAGAACACCAGCCATCAGTGAAACGGGTCT
>JAVTVY010031767.1:0-12086 GCA_036873755.1 Hanleya hanleyi
CATCCCTGTTATTGTGTTTCAGAATATATATGATTATGCAGGCATATGATGTTAAAGGTAAACAGCTGAACTGGGTTGCAAGAAGGTTATACAAACTTGATTTTAAGGGGACTCAAATGGGTTACCTAAAATGCTTGTTAGAACATGTCTCTGAGTGTGCGTAACCATGACAACAGTTATCATGACAAAAATGGGTTACCCTGGAAATGATATAAACATCAAGTTCGGCAACGCTAGAACCCTCAACCCTCAAAGAATGAAAATTCATTGATTGGGGTCATTTTGGGCCTATATGCATATTCCCACAAGCAGAGAATCATGGGTAATTCAACTACCAGGTTAATCTTAGAAACACTTGTTTGTATATCGGTATACATGTAGTAGTCATGTGGATTATGGGCGGGACAATGTACCAAACATTGTCGTGGACAAAATTCAATCAGTCACTCTAATAAATTTGATCACCCTCTAAAAATTATTAAAATAACAATCAGTCACTCTAATAAATTTGATCACCCTCTAAAAATTATTAAAATAACAAAGAGATAAAGGGTTATCTGCAAGATATTGGATCATTTTGTCAGTCATTTCTTCAGATCCCTTAATATTTTCACCCTACTGAATCGACAAGTATGATTGTAGGTAAACACCACCGGTTACGTGTCAAATCACAGTCAATGGTAGGTTTTTTGGTGCCTTCGTTATCAAGCGTGGGCATGTGTCTGACCAACGACAGTGACCACAGCCGAAAATGAATGATTTTCAGCATGTCGATGACAGGTATGGTTACTGGTATCCAGTCATTTTTTGATGGAGAGATATAGTACTATATTGTCACCAAATGTAGGGTTATTACTAATCCAAGTTAAAAAAAATTTAAACATTTTTGCCACGAGAGGTGCTTTTATGTGTTGGTGGACAGTCCATGGTAGGTATTAGCATCGAATTATAGTGTGAGGAAATGAGCACAAAATGAACACGTGGGAACTTACTACCTGCCTCATGTATCACTGACTCATACATCTCTCGATTCCTTTCACTTGTGTGTGTTTAAGAGGAATATGAACCGTTAATAGTTTATTCTCTGTCTGTCTGATATTACGACAGTCCATGGTATCATCATCGGACCGATCGACAGTCCATGGTAGGTCAAAATACGGTCAGTTCGAACTGACGTGAACCGTGTAAACTTGGCCAATGATTCGCCAAATGGACTGTTGCCAAGACAAATGGTAGCTACCATGGACTGTCGACATATCTGATATACAACCAT
Organism: Hanleya hanleyi; assembly: GCA_036873755.1. NCBI lineage: Eukaryota > Metazoa > Mollusca > Polyplacophora > Lepidopleurida > Hanleyidae > Hanleya > Hanleya hanleyi. The sequence continues at coordinate 1,274 of JAVTVY010031767.1, forward strand.
ATGTTGCCTCATATAACATTGCAGCTGTTATCCGGCTTCAATGTGAAGTGATCCAATCTACAGTTCATGGTCGCATGACAAATAGACTGGTGCATTCACCTACAATCATACTTGTCGATTCAGTAGGGTGATATTTTTCTGGCCTAAAAGCACCAGAGTCTATTTTATTCAGGCAAAACTAATTATTCTCCATTTTATTCGGTGGTTTTGGAGAGAAAAATCGGCAAATAAACATCTAAAAAAATGGGCCAAAAAAATAGCCAAACAATGGCTGCCAAGAAGATGACGTTGTCATCATGGTGACGAACTTGGAATTTTTTTACATTTTTGAGTAGAGCTTTAACCAAGGATACTGTGTGGTAAGTTTCAGCACTCTAGCCTTCGAGATAGCTAAAATATATAGGAGGGGGAGGTGGGGGACTCCCCCCGCCCCCGGGTTGCAGCACACCCCAAATCACCCAGGCCAGATAGGGTTACAATGATAGAGTAGAACTACTTCTGTACTACAGACATAAATACGAAGCTGCGCATCTGAAAACCCCTCAGCTCTGGGCGCCAGCCATTCATAATGTATTCAATTTGAAGCAAGACTTCAGGAACACCAAGCAGTCAAGTGACAAATATACAGATTATGAAAAAATTTGCCATTAGAAATGGCCTCTAAGGTTTATGTCCAATCAGAGAAGTCGGTATTCATTACATAAGTCTGTTGATGCATCGATGATGTATACCAAATTTTGTCATAGAGCATTTGAAAATTATCAGAGATAGAGAGCATTAATGATTTCGCATAAATTAAAGATGGCCGCCCATCCTTCCCACCACTCAGAGAAACTGATGTGGTTATTCATTGCAAGTGTCTTGATACATGGATGCTGTATACCAAGTTTCATATAGAACACTGAAATGGTATCAAAGATATACATCATCAAAGATTTTGCATAAATTAAAGATGGCCACCAAGGTTTCCGCCCAATCAGAAACACCAGAACTGCCATTTATCGTAAGTCTATTGATGCATCGATGATATATGCCAAATTTTACATCGAGCACTCGAACGGTATCAGAGATAGAGATCATTAATGATTTCGCATAAATTAAAGATGGCCGCCCATCCTTCCTGCCACTCAGAGGAACTGATGTGGTTATACATTGCAGGTCTCTTGATACATCGATGCTGTATACCAAGTTTCGTATAGAACACTTGAATGGTATCAAAGATATATATCATTAAAGATTTTGCATAAATTAAAGATGGCCGCCAAGGTTTCCACCGAATCAGGGAAACTGGTTTGGTCATTCCTTTGAAGTTTCTTGATGCATCGATGATCTATACCAAGTTCTCACACGGAACAGTGAAATGGTACCTAAGATACACAAGATTAATGATTTCGCATAAATTAAATATGGCCGCCAAAGTTTCCAACCAATCAGGTCCAGATTCAATAGGGTTCTGGGTCATGAGCATATGGATGTGCAGTGCAAGTTTGGTGTGCCTAGGGTAAGTCGTTCTAAAGATATCTTGGTAACGAGAAAGCTGTGATGGTTTCGCATAAATTAAAGATGGCCGCCAAAGTTTCCAACCAATCAGGTCCAGATTCAATAGGGTTCTGCGTCACGCGCATACGGATGTGCACTGCAAGTTTGGTGTGCCTAGGGTAAGTCGTTCTGAAGATATCTTGGTAACGAGAAAGGTGTGACGGACGGACGGATATATGATGTCATATAGATAGTATGATTAACATCTAAATGGCCATGTCCAAGGTCATAGCAGGACACAACATGCAGCTACATGTATTTACAGCCGGCATTATCTGACAGTGTGTAATTCTTGGGAAATCCTAACACCTTCATAAGGGGAAATTTTAATAAAACAATACAGGGAAGTAAAGAGATATGCATAGCTTGTGATTTCTTGAGGTTGTCGAGGATTATAACTGGTGGGTTTGGTACACTGTCCCGCCCATAATCCACATGACTACTACATGAATACCGATATACAAACAAGCGTTTCTAAGATTAACCTGTTTTTTTCATCATACCTGCTATAGAAAAGCCAACATAGGCAGCATAGAGGAGGAAGGCGGAGAGATCCCCCACGGTTATCTGAGATTCTGTCATCATGAGACCACCATAGTAAAACACGGAGAGAACGATGATATTTCCTGATAACCCTGTCTGGAAAGAAAATGTCAACACACATACATGTATACGAGTTACAGATATGTTGGTTGCAAATACATGTATAGGAGTACGGTAATTGCTCTAATAATTCGATCACCCTATTGAAATTCAATCACCCCCAATTTTGTGGACAAAATTCAATCAGTCAATCTAGTAAATTCGATCACCCTCTCAAAATTATTAAAATAACATAGAGATAAAGGGTTATCTGCAAGATCTTGGATCATTTTGTCAACTTCCTGTTCTAAAAAATGTGATCACCCTCTGATTTTACCGTGAGAAATTTCACTTCTTGTGATCAAATTATTAGAGGTATTACCGTATGAAAGATAAATATAGCAAAGACCATGTCAATGGTGCCATGAATTATATTCAATGAATTCAATGAAAGAATGCGGGAAAGTTTGCATGATTAGGACTGGCGAACCAAAGGTCAATAGAAGACAACAGAGGACAATTATAAGAAAGTCTTATTTAAGAAATAATGTTTTCATAGGCATGCTCAATGGTTATTTTACGCATGGTTAGTGTGGGAGAGTTTATATTTTAGGGCAAAGGCGAAGCCCGCGCCCTAAAATTTTTAACTTTCTCACACTAACCGTGCGTAAAATAACCATTGAGCACACCTATGAAAACATTATTTCTATTCTGTTGCACTACTCAAATTGAATATCAACAAAGATTATAATGAAAGTGGTTGAGAACATATTTTAAACTTTGACAACCTTTCTCCCCTTTGTTGAAAAAACTCATCCACTGATGTTGGCACAATGCTCCCGTCTCGGTTGGCATCGTGCCAAAGTCAGTGGACAAGTTTATGTGGTCTCTCAAATGGAGAGTTATTCTGTCCGCCGAGCCAGGCTCTGTGGAACATACTTGGATTTAGGTCTATTTGTGTCGCTTTGTTAATCAATTTCACAATGAAAACAGCAGTTAAACTTGAGAAAACAATTCCATCTTGTAATTTATTTGTGTGTTTATTCGATTGTATGAAGCAGATGACCCGTTTCTCTCCCGCCTTGTAAAATAGAATCACCCAATGAACACCTGCACTTGACACATGTACATTTCACACAACTGTGATAAATCATTCAATAATTGCACAGTTAGCAAGTTGTTATGGACACAATTGTTATAGAATAGAATGTATTGAAACTATATAGAACCAAGCATGATCAAAGATGGACATACTGATCCGAAGAATATCCCCCTGGCCAGGGCCTCCTTGTATGAGAGTTTAAGGACCTTCAATATCCTATCGTTGTATGCCCGACTTTCCTTCTTTTCCTGGGCAAATGCTCGAACTGTTCGAATGTTTCCGATGGATTCTTCTGCTGTCTGTTGAATAATAATAAAAATACACCGAGATATAAAATAATTTGAATTAACATTCCTTTAATATCAGGGGTGATTAGATATTTTGCACATACTGCATTTTTCATCAGCAATTCAAGTTATACTATAATATTTAGCAACAGTCAGCTCCTATCACACCCTGAATCCTGTAGTATGGTCAACCAATGGGACTTTTACATTTCTTCCAATTGATGTATTGTACAATATATAGGAATATTTATTTATAAGACATACCAGTCATCATTCCAATTTAATAGCAGAATAGCTTGTGATTCAAATGACAATGTAGAGTGAATGTGTTTTTCCAGTGCAGTTTCATTTTCAAGTTTGTATTTTCTTCAATGGCAATATCAGGCCAGTAGGAGGAAATTTGCCAAAATATAGGAGAAATACAGGAACTTTATTAATAAAATACAGGAAAGGAAATACAGGAGTGTAAGACCAGTCACTACCACATTGTATGTTCCAAACTTGGTAGTTTTCTAGTTAATCAAGTTCCACTGAATGTAGTAGTAGTGGTGGCAATTGAGGAGACCTGTTCTGCTGCTTGGTTCAAGAAAGAGAGATTTGAATGTTTCAATATTTGCAAAGCGAAGGGAGGCAAACAATTTTATGAAATGTATTTCCTCATTCCAATTGCTCTGTATTTCACTTATCCAGAGCATTGGTGAAAGTTTTCATGAGAAAACGTCAAAGTATAGGAAATATAGGTTTTGAGTAAAATATAGGAAAATATAGGAATGACTTGAAAATACAGGAAATATAGGAGGCAATTGCAGGCCTGCAATATTCACCGGATTAATTCCAATTCCACATCAATCTCTGGACAATGCTTTCTTGCCTTGGTGTCGACGACAGGTGCACACTAGGTGAAGTTCGATTCATTCTCATGATCTCTCCCCTATGTTTATAACATGGAACGAGTAAAAACTATTGATAACTGGTGTCAATAAGAAAATATGGATCAACTATTCCTATTATTCCAAGAAAGGACCAATAAGATTATATTTATCATAATTTTGTCAACTTCATGTCAAAAATAAACCAGTTATCATTGATTAGGAATATATTCTGGGTTGAAGACATAGCGAAGCACCCGGATTGACGAACCAGAGCTCATGCAGCCAGGCAGGGGTTGGTGCACGGCCTGCCATCAAGGCCAGACAGCATTTTCTAGTGATCAACTTGAACTATAGTGGGAATTGCCCATTAAACTTCCTGCATTCATTTAGGGAGTGAGCGAGTGAATATGATTTAACGTTTTCAACTGTATTTCAGTCATATCACGAAGTTGGGTCCTATTCCTTTTCACACCCGGGAACCCCACGGGTAGGGTCCTATTCCTTTTAACACCCGGGAACCGAAGAGTGGGCTCCTATTCCTTTTCACACCTGGGAATTCCTGGTATTAGGTTCTACCACCGGTCTGCTCACCTCCGTGGCTTTCGCCAGCGAGTCCTGTACATTCTTTGTGATCTTCCTGATATACCTCCCATATACAACAGATAATGCAGCAATAGGTGGGACAATTCCTAATGAGATGACCGTCAACTGAGGTGACACGAAACACTGCAAGGTACAATGGTGACATTCGTTATGAGAAGTACATTGACAATGTATTGACATTTAGCCTGACAACATGTACATGTATACTGTCACAACAATGATGAGAACAGATTATATGTGCTGGATAGACAGAAAGAGACTTTATTGGTGAAATGCGAAGGTTTTTTTTAGTTTCTTTTTTATGTTTATGTTAATGTTGCAACTATCAGCCTATAAACTTTTTTTTTTTTTGGTTTTATTTAAAGTAAGTTGTATCCTAGTACCTTTAGAAAAGTGCTACAAAGTTGTTATCTCAAGCCCGACTGATTTCAGATAAGAAAATGCACATTGCTTATCTGCCCTTGTTTGACGCTGGTTTGTGATGTCACATCAGACAACTTGGTTTGACAGATGTATACATAGTATCAATTTGGAAAGCCTAGATATATTTCTTCATGTTACACCATAATAAACAGAATACAACCTTGAAAAAATAGGTCAAGGTCAGTCAACTGGGATAGACTTCTAGTCAATCACCAGTTGCATAAGTAATATGAATTTGGCGACCCTAGCTTCAATCCTTCAAAAAATATAGCAAATACTGTAATTTGACCTTGATAAAATAGGTCAAGGTCAGTCATCTTCAGTATACCTCTGGACCTTCGCCAGATATATACATAGCATTAATTTGGAAAGCCTAGCTTTATTTCTTCATTTTATATTATAATAAACAGTATATGACCTATAAGAAATAGGTCAAGGTCAGTCAACTGGAGTAGGCTTCTAGTCAATCACCAATATGAATTTGGAGATCCTAGCTTCAATCCTTCAAAATATATAGCAAATACTATGTCAAGGTTAGTCCTTTTTAATAGGCTTCTGACCCTTCACCAGATACATTTGTGGTATGAATTTACAATGCCTGGCTATAATTCTTCTTGAGATATCGTGTTCACAAGGAAGATGGACAGACAGACAGACGGACAGACGACGCTGACGACGACAATACTCTTCGGGCAAAATTTGCCCGAGGTGTAAAAAACCTGAATATTTTGACGTCCACGAACCCCTGCAGCTGTATACACAGTTATTACTGGAACTGTCAGTTCAAAATTTCAGCCAGTGAACGGAGGTGATGAGGTCACAAATGCGCTCCCGAATGTTTCCGAATCAATCGGCTCGTAATCGTTATGGATATCCATCATGGCATACATTTGATGGACGAGCCATCACAAGAGATGATGCTGTGACCCACAAACATGCCTTGTTCCATATTGACGGATCACAAGTATCTGATAACACTCACCATCATTCCTATCCCACCCATAGCCTGAGCCGCGGCTCTTAAACCATCCGAAATGTTCATTGTCACCGAATTACCAACCAATGAGGTGTCTGTAGATAAGCGATTTATCAGCTCTCCAGTTTTGGTCTTGTCAAAGAAGCCAATTTCTTGCTTGACTATAGACGAGAACAGTTTTTCTCTTAATGCGTTAACAATATTTTGACCTGCAAAAGAAAGGGATAAATAAACATTACTGGTACATGTATATAAGATTATATAATACATCAAAGCACATCTCACATAAATATTTCATAATATAATGATATTAGTTTCTGTACATAATTCTGTTTGCGCGAATGAGAGTATACTTTCTTATGAGAATACTAATGTGAGATGAGGAATCAGTTCCTGGCAATGGAGAATTTACTCTCTGAGAAATTATTGGTTTTACATAGAACCTTTAATCCATAATATACCATCATACATGTCATACAATTTAGCACACTTCTTTCGATACTAGAGGATATGTACTAGAGCACAGAGTACTAGAGTAAAGGGTTCTAGAGCACAGGTTATTAAAGCACAGAGTACCAGAGCACAGGGTTCTAGAGGACAGGTTACTAGAGCACAGGGTACTAGAGCACAGGGTACCAGAGTAAAGGGTTCTAGAGCACAGGTTACTAAAGCACAGGGTACTAGAGCACAAGGTTCTAGAGCACAGAGTACTAGAATAAAGGGTTCTAGAGCACAGGTTACTACAGGACAGGGTACTAGAGTACTAGACTGAAGAGTTCTAGAGCGCAGGGGTCCAGACGATAGTCGTTCAGCTGAAATGCACTGTTCTGATACTGGTCATGACGTAGTCAACCGGAAACTATAACACGCTCTCTCATTGGCTTGGTGGAAAAGACGCAATGTGGCTGAGCGCCTTGCATTTGTATGAGGTTAGAGGTTGCTAGGTTGCAGTCAGAGGTTGTTTACCGACAGTTTGGAGGTTACAAACTCTAACGTTGGGAGAATGCACTACAGGGTACTAGAGCACAGGGTACTAGAGGAGTGAGGTAGTCAGTAGTAGGGTTTGACGTGATTTTCAATCTTGTTTCAGTGATCATATCACGACGGTGCCTACAAGTGCCAGAACACGAGATTGCTCACAGTTCCTATCACCCTGGACACTGATCAGCCCAGCCAGTACAGCACCCGGTCACTCATCAAAGTATTGACCGAGCTTAACGTTGCTCAACTTCGGTGATCTGACGAGAACTGGTGTGTCCAACACTATAAGCCATACCTTTACACTACAGAGTACTACACTATAGGGTATTAGAGCACAGGGTACTGCACTACAGAGTACTGCACAACAGTCAGGGTACTAGAGTACAGGGTTCTACACCACAAGGTACTAGAGCACAGAGTCTCCAGTACTCCAAATATAGTTTGACTGCTCAATGTGAATTAGCTTATTTGAGACAATGAATACAGTCTTGAAACAAACATTACAAAGATAGTGCCACGGCACTGTAGCTCATCTGGCTGTAACTGGAGAAAGTAGCTGTGAGAAATTTTTACCAAAGAACTGCAATAGATGAGTTTCTAACTTGTGTTTTCCATCCTGAACACTAAATGATCCATGCAGTAATTTCCTGAGATTTCATGATAACAAAGTTTCATGGGAAATTCAAGATGTGGCAATATTGGATTTTCAAAATGGACTAAAAAGGTATCTTGCACAACTGGACCACAAGGGGAACCTGTGACAAAGGGAGTAGTCCATAGTTTTGGATTATTGGTCCCCCTCAAAAATTTTAATAGAGCAGAGCGCCTGGGTCTGACCACATGATAATTATCCTTCCCTTTTTGGTAACCAGTATTTATAGTACCAAGCTTCTGGGTACTACCATTCCTTCAAAATGACATATGCGGATGGGTGGCTCGGTTGAGCTATATGGCGAGTCGGGCCGCGAAGTCAACCTTCGTCAGCCTTAGTTTCGTACGTTTTTCAGGTGTTTAAAAATAGGGGTATGTTACATATGGAATATATGACAAAAAACGGCCTGGTCGACCCCATATTTTGAATAGCTTCTTTATCTCGCCTTGTGACGGGGAACACTGAGACGAAATCTTATTAAAATCGATTGTCAAGATTTTTCCAGGAAATTAACAAAATATGGCGTATTTTGGGTCATTTTAATAGATTTCCCAGAAAATATGGAGTACATTCCGGGGGAAGAAAATTTATCCCGGGTTGAATTTGCATAACTGGCTTGTATGCTGAATTAATGGTAGGAGCATTCCCATGAAGAAAATATATACTTTTATATGGGTTTTCTGGATGGTTTGGCATCTCAGAAAGATGGAATGGCTATATCAATGGTCTATTTCCAGCAACGAGGGGTCTACTGTGGACTGCACCCTACATGTATATGCAATACCTTAAATACAGCAAAAATATACTCTGACGTATGATACGCTTTGCTGACTTTTAATAAGCCATTTGCCTTGTCATTTTCGCTCAAACTGTTCAGTTTTATACCATTTTAATGTACGCTTTCAGATCTTTCGAATTTCGGGCAGAATATTTAGAAATTTTCAAGTGAAACTGAAAGATAGAACAACTACGCCGATAACATATGTTGCCAAGCAGGACTATACAGATTTACCTCCCCTTGGACGGGGCGACTATGGCATCTAAAACGCATTATCTCGGACACCAACACCAATTTGATTACTCAACATGATATTTCCCAACGTAAAACTCATGGACAATATCAAATACTCTGAATAGGCAACAGTTATTTGCGTCTTAGCCATTATTTTTAAAGATTCTGAGAGAATTTTCGATATTTACCAGACGGAGGAAACTGCAAATTTAACATCAATTTGACCATAATTCCAGTTATTTTTACATATTCCGTGCCTATCTGATATGGTTTAGAAGCTAGAAAGTGAGATCATAATTCGGACAATTGCTGCGAATCCATCGTCATGGCTATTACGATAATATATGAGGTTTTATCTCGAAATGTCGACTTCAGATAGTAAACCACACCAAAACAAAGATGGGGTAGGGGGAAAGGGGAGGAACGGATATCCAACGAAAAAGTCCTTATATGGCAAGTGTGATATACCAGTGTACTCGTATTCTCTCGCAGACTATTGTATGCCAGCAACACTTTTTCCATAAAATAAACCTTAGTCATATAGGGAGTAGTCCATAGTTTTGGATTATTGGTCCCCCTCAAAAATTTTAATAGAGCAGAGCGCCTGGGTCTGACCACATGATAATTATCCTTCCCTTTTTGGTAACCAGTATTTATAGTACCAAGCTTCTGGGTACTACCATTCCTTCAAAATGACATATGCGGATGGGTGGCTCGGTTGAGCTATATGGCGAGTCGGGCTGCGAAGTCAACCTTCGTCAGCCTCAGTTTCGTACGTTTTTCAGGTGTTTAAAAATAGGGATATGTTACATATGGAATATGTGACAAAAAACGGCCTGGTCGACCCCATATTTTGAATAGCTTTTTTATCTGGACTCGTGACGGGGAACACTGAGACGAAATCTTATTGAAATCGATTGTCAAGATTTTTCCAGGAAATTAACGAAATATGGCATATTTTGGGTCATTTTAACAGATTTCCCAGAAAATATGGAGTACATTCCGAGGGAAGAAGATTTATCCCGGGTTGAATTTGCATAACTGGCTTGTATGCTGAATTAATGGTATTATAACAGAGCCATAACACATACATGTACATATGCAATGTACTCCAATTATGCAATATGCAATTCAACTATATTCCATTATTATTTAATGTTTGTTTATTATGAATTAGCATTATAAGTAATGTTAAATTACTCTATATGCAAGCTGTAATATTAGTTCTTTTAAATATATGCACTGAATAAGAATTGTGTGACACATGTTAAAACTAGGATTTAAGGGTATGAATATCGATTTTGTAATAAGATGTTTTGATAACAGTTTGATTAGTCCATACACATGTAACTCTTGAGGTAGACATTCAATTAGTGTTGTCAGACAAGTTCTGACCAGCTGTTGCAAAGACAGGAACCAGGTGTCAATTATAGTCAGACTGTCATTTTACTCTAAGATAATCCTCTGTTGTTATTAGGTAAGACTCCCTACTATTATTGGAGATGTCATGTAGAATGAACAGGATAACCGATAGATTCCATTATTATTTAATGTTTGTTTATTATGAATTAGCATTATAAGTAATGTTAACACGTTGACTGCCAGTACGAATATACTCGTAGTTTTGGGTGTACCGCATTCTGCCACTACGAGTATATTCGTATTAAACATAGGTGAACTCAACGAAAATTACGGACTGAAAATTTTTTTCACTGTGCCAACTACGAGTTAACTCGCTATATGGGGGAATACCCGTCATATGATTACTAGTGAACCAATCATAC
>JAVTVY010031768.1:0-13468 GCA_036873755.1 Hanleya hanleyi
GGATTACAACTGTTTGAAAAATATTATAGGTGAACAAGAAAAGGTGAAAATTAACTTGAGAGATTAGGGATTACTGCTGCAGAATTTGGATTTTTTTGGAGAGCCGGATAGTACAGAAATCTCCATTGAAACAGAAGTATGAGTTTTATGGCTCAAATTTGACAGTCAGAAATGCGGTGGAGGAGACACAGGAAGAAATATCCGAGTCGAGATATTTTCAAAATAATGACTTACAGTGAATGATTCATACAAAACTTATAGTGTTGGAAAGCTGAAAGAATTGTATTCAAATTGATATGAAGATGTAGACCATCAGGAATTAATTACGCTTTATAAACCTCTTGGAGGCAAATCCATAGTAATTTCATGGAGCATTTTCATGATTGACACAGTCCAAGAATATGGAAGGTTCTCAGCATGGGCTATTCAACTGATTGATCTTCATAATTTGATCAGGTCAGTCTCAAGGTATCAACATAATAGAAATTTAAAATTTACATGATTTTATCAGAGATTTTGTAAAGACCAAAATATTCAAATTGCGTTGAAATATAGACCCCCTATCATTCAGAAACAACTAAAATTCTTCAATTATAATTTTCATTCACAATGTATATATTAAGTGAGAGTCAATATGTCATATGTTCACATCCTATGGTTTTGGAGGACTTTGTTTCAGTGATTCAACCTAACACAGCCTGCAACTTGGTGTGACAATAATGCTCTGCTGTCAACGTCAGCCATTTTTTGAACTTTATTATAGCACACGAGTGTATCATATCTTTTAGCCAAAGGTACAAGTAAGGCTCATTACAAGTTTGTCTCATGCAGACATGCATAAAAGGCTGTGTTTAATGAAACAATTTGATTCAACTTGCTGTTGAACAAATGACACAGAATTTTTCAAAAGATAACGTCGTCGTATTGATCATGATGACCGGTCACCCAGTGGGTGATATCACCACAGGTCAGTGATTATCATGGTTATTTTGCTAATTTACATGTACACCTAGAAAAAATTCACTCACCATAATTACTTAAAAATATTCGTCATTTGTATCCCCACTTGGGAATATTGGCAACGGGCTTGCATCATTCATGAACAAACAACTCAACTGCACCGTATATACATCTAATCTAATTGCAGACACAACAGATGACATGCCTCACAGTAGAGTATACCAATGGATTTGTTTTTAAAGCTCAAATGCAAAGTTTTTCATATTCTTCCTGGGTTAGTTGCTAATGATGAAAATATAAGCTTATCTATTGCATTTGGTTTTATTTGGAGTATTTTATCTCCTAGTAGCTTTGGAAAAGTTCTCCAAAGTGCTGGTCCGGCATCAATACTTGTAACATTCAGTCTTTCAGGGCAGGTCTGAGTAATGTCACAATTAAGAAAGGGTAAGTGATGACACTTTGCAAATCTGAATTTACTTGGACTTGTGATACCAACTTTTTACAAGCTTCTAGCAGATAAAATACTTCGAATTAAACCAAGCGAAGCAGATAGACCAATATTTTCATCATTATTCAGTCTATATAAAATATACAATGGAGAATCTGAAAACCTTTGCATTTTACCTTTAAGTACTTACTATCCTCTCCACTGGTGTTAACTTGTACCATAACATTTAAGTTCTCCCTTTTCTCCATCTTTTCCCAGTTGTTGTTTAATGTCTGTGCCAGTTTCTCTGAGTCAACCGTCTCCACTAAGTAAAGGTTTGGGGAACCTTCAATACATAGGAAAATACAACTCATCATCATGTAGAAACTTTACTATCATAGAGATAAAATATATTTGAAAAAACTATCAGGAGTACGAAACCTCATAGCACACATTGCCATTTACTACTTCCAATGATAAAGGAGTGCTGAAACTGGATACTATCATATCATACCTTCTATTCTGAGACCAAGTGAAGGCTTACAGACTGTGGATTACTATTACTGTAAAACATGATACTTTCGCGACATGAAACTTTTGCGATTTTTCAATTTAAAAAAATTCGGGAAATGAAACTGTCGCGATTCTCTATGTGCCAGAAAAAAAAAACATAATTGACAAATATGTCAAACTAATAGTCATGGGAAATACATACCGGAGGCGGCAAAATCGTCAAAGTCACGTTTATTCACAAGTCGGTGCGCTCTGTGTGGTCGTTTAACAGTACCAACACGAGTCTAACAAAAGGCGGCGTTAACGGTTATACCAAATGACACTACTTTGCATTAAAACATACCCGGTAGTGTTCCAAAGAACACATTAATTTAGTATTTTTTTCTTGAACAATGTCGTCGAAGTGGGTTTTAGGACACGAATAGCACACATGTGGGAGAAAACGTATTGGAGCCATGACCTCCGGTGCATGACGTCACAACCTGATTACGATTGCGCCGTAAACGTCATAGTCTATGACGTCGGGCGTTGTTACGAAAGATTCACCCAACTGTGGGAGTTCTAGCGTGATGTCGCTAACATTTTGACGTCACAACAGGCATTTGGCAGAGATCGTAATCAGGTTGTGACGTCACAGGTCAAGCGATCACAGCTTTCGCCGTTTTGAAAGGAGCGTGAAATTGTCGCACTTTACTGCTGCTATTTCCAACCTTGGGCAGTTTGAAAACATACAAAAATGTAAAACAAGTCTATATAATCACCTCTACAACAATTTAGCACAAAAAAGTAGCAGATTTTGAGACCAATTTGTATAACCTTTAACTGTATCAAGATACAGTTACTGGTATTCAAACAGAGTTTTCCTGACTGTTGGGGGCAGATTATTTCAATCCCGCTGTTTCAACCTTAAAAAGAATTCCCGTAGGTAAACAAACCCTATATCGCGAGATATCATGCAGGTAGTTGTCATTTGAACTCCGCTAAAGAAAATAAATACCGCACAGGAGAGCTCCAGTCGTTAGATCTCAGCGGGATTGGAGCTTTCAAAGCCGCCCCGAAAGATCAGTTCACCAAGTGGTATGGAGATATTGTTTCGGAAGGGCTGAAAAGTGGAAAATCTGTACAGGATATCAAAGTTGACTTGAAACTTTCCACATTGAAATCTAAACACGCGATGTGGATGGTGAAGTCCCACGAACAACTCAGAAACAACACGTCTGCTATCCTACAAGGGTTCAACATGGCCAGCATCAAGGCGGCATACGAGGACATCGACGTCATTTCTCGCTTCACATATGCAAGTCTTGGGACTAATTCAGCAGAAATAATTGTACTAGTATACTCGTATATTAAATTGTATCCGGTGCTTTAAACAGTCGCTTCTGATTAGAGCTTAGGTGGTGAGATCATTAAAACTGTGCTAATATCGAGAACAATTGCTCTCGTGTCCTTTCTCTGTCGATGTTGTTGTTGCGTTCTTGTCTCCGCCATTGTCATATGAACATGTTTCTTTCGCGTGCATGAAACTTTCGCGATTTATTCCAATCGCGAAAATCGCGAAAGTTTCATGCACGCGAAAGAAACATGTTTTACAGTATCAAATACACTGAGGGGACAGAATTCACTTTGGATATTAAAAGGTGTCAGACACTTGTTTTCAGCTTTGTAAGACTTTCAAAACTGGCTACCTTACCACGAGATCAAATTACATCTGTAAGATCTGGTATTCAAGAAATGGTACATACAAGTACACAATTGTTGGCAATGGTCAAAGGGAGATCATTCGAATTACCTCCCTTGGATCATAGCCTACTTTTCAGCCATGAACCAGACATGGGGAATTCAGACACAACCCATAACATGAACAAATAATAGCCAAGATAGCTGAACACACATAGTATAATCAGTCCCATTGACTGGATATAATGGCAACCTGTAACCATCTGTCATCTATACGCGGTAAGACTGACCCTGGGATTGTCCATTTTCAGCTTACTTTCGGCAACTGCAAGGGGGGATTTCCAGAAATCAATACCACGTGACCTCGTCAGCCAATCCGCTAAAGTCTACCGACATAACTCCAACGTAACCCACCACTTTCAAGTCATGTGATGTCCTACTTGGTCAAAATTACAGAGCTACCACACATCTTGGATGATAGGAAAGTTATTCATACCTATATATTTTGTAAGCCCAGGCAATATCTGTTTCCGAAGTGGTAAGAAAACCTGTAATTTATCAGATTTCTCGAGTCTGTTCTCCACCGGATGAAGGCCCAACAGAATACGGTAAGACAAAGACTGTAATTGTATATTGTAGTCGATCATGAAAAACGAGCATTGTTATACATGTATACCATAGGGAAACATTACCTTCACTTAAATACCCACCTAAAACTTTGTTCACCTTGTTTCTTTGCAAGTGACCAATATAATGCCATCTTATGTCTTTACATTTGTCTAAAATCTACAAACAAAAGAAGACAAAATCATGGGATGTTCAGATTTCAACAGTAGTCTAGCTACTAGTAATGGACCTTTCTCAATTTAATCTTTTCACTGTTGATGACGTGCAGTGCACGTCACTGCTTTCTCCCCTCATTCTGTTTATGACGTGCAGCGTACGTCCCTGTTTGTAGTCGTTACATCGGCGAGCATATTTCTACGCATTGAGAGACACGCTGATCAAATGACAAGGGAATTTCGTCATTACCGGCAGATCCCCAAATGCCATTTTCTATTATTTCGACATCAAAGAATGGACGACACATCTAAGTGTACAGTATTCTTGTGAAGGCCGCGACATGGCAAGTGAATCAGGTTAAACAGTGAAAGGGTTAATTCTTAGACAAAGATTTTCCCCAACAAACCTGTCCGTGCATTGACTCACGACATTAACTTGTGATGCCTATGCATTCACATCTTTACACACTCAAGTCGAACAATACACATTCTTGCCTTGGCCAAACATAACATGCTCACTGTTCAGAATAGGGATTTGTGATGTGATAGCCTTATAAATATGCAATGCAGAACATCCAATGGGAAATGAGTTTAGTTGGGTTTAGAAATTTTAGTGTAGTATTTAACTTGAAACATGATGATGATGACTACAGCATAAGTTTAACATGGGTGAATATAATTTAACGTTACTTTCAACAAGTTTCAGTCATATCACGACGTCTTGGTCCTATACTTTTCACACCCGGGAACCCCACTGGTAGGGTCCTATTCCGTTTCAGACCTGGGAACCACATGGGTGCCCCAGTTAGTCACCTATTACGACAAGCTGTCCGAGGAGCTGAGTTCCTCAAATTCTTACCATGACCTGGAGTGTGCACATTCGACACCCCAGGTCAATCGCTGGGAGCCCCATATTTTAAGAATTGATAACTTGTGTAAATAAGTATTAAATTATCCTACTACATGTATTTCAATAAAGAACCGTATAATCCAGTTATCACAGATTCAAAATACGAACCTCAAATTTATGCTTGGAGTCATGTGTCAGTGCACCCTAACTTAGAATTAAATCAGGAAAGGTCCACTGATTTTATTCAAAATTTTACATTTCTACAAAAAATGTTAATCTTTTCACCTTGATATTTAGCTGGTTGTGACCTTGATCAGTTCTAGAACCCATCGTTACGTAGTGAATAGATTTTCATAACCAATTACATAGCATTTTAATTTGAACCACATGATTGGTCAATTTGAATTTTTGAAACTCCTACATTTTGATCGGCCCGTTGAGACAATTTGGAGATGGTCCAACCAATGAGAGAGTTACTCTGCAGGTCCATTGTAGATGTAAGAGCATCACTACAGGGTGAGGGGACCCCTCTCAGCAGTGAACAGTATGCTATGTTATTTTCCTATTTTGGACAGTGAGCTCTCCAATAAGTCAACATAGCTAGGAAGCGATCCTCTCTTAAAGAGGTAGTAGCGTGATTTTAGTTGTTCGGGTAAACTGAACAGCATGATCACTTGCAACATTTGGCAAAAGATTTTCAAGTATTGAAATCTCATATTTCATATAGGGATCAATATCGTCAGATTCTTCAATTCGGTCTAGTGAACAACATGAAAATGGGAAATGACTGAGATGACGTCGGATAACATCACATTAGAAGCCGTCACAGTGCGATAAAAGTTCTAAGATCGAGTATGATGTTACAAAGCATCACGCTCGGAATGCCAGTGCGCGTTTTCTGACGTCATCTCGGGCACTGGAGCCAAGTGCAGGTGCTGTTACGTTTTTCAGAGAATGTCAGAAGTGTGATTTCAATGCCCGTGATATTAAAAAATGAGGTCACAGAAACACGTTCACCATAGTTGCTTTCAACTACTGAATAACTTTTATCGAAATATGTTATTTGCTGAATATTTTTTAAATGACGCTTTTACCTCTTTAAGAAATACTGGTGACACCCATCCATTTGTCAGAATTCTCTATGTGCCTCATGTATTATTGTGATTTCGTTCAACAGAATCCTCTAATTATTCTATCACTCCAATAAGATTCAATCAGCACAAAATATTGCCTCAATCAGTCACTCTAAATAAATTGGATCAGTTACTAAATATAGGAGAAACTACATATAAGGTCCTGTTGTTATCTTTATGCTTGTTGTTGTTTTTATGTAAGATCATTTTTACAGCTGTTCTAAAACAACTAATCCCTCAATACTTTAGGGTGAGAAATGTACTTAATGTGATTGAGTTTTTATTAGTGGATATACCAGATGTATTTATCTGTTACAAGGACAAGGCATATTATCTTGCTTGATCAAAGACTATTTGACAAATAAATTTACTCATAAACTGCGATATCTCACCTCAGCATGAGACGCCTTCTCCGCAAGTTCTTGTACCTTTAAATGAAATATTGAATCATATTAAAGAATCACATTAAAATCGAGAGTTCATTCCCGAGAGTTTGAACCTGAAAAACAGAAAACTTTTATAAATACATGTATATCAGTCTACATATTCAAAGTAAAAACAGGACATCAAAGATGGAACTGCCACCTCAACATTGGAATTGTACAATTAACT
Organism: Hanleya hanleyi; assembly: GCA_036873755.1. Lineage (NCBI taxonomy): Eukaryota > Metazoa > Mollusca > Polyplacophora > Lepidopleurida > Hanleyidae > Hanleya > Hanleya hanleyi. The sequence continues at coordinate 6,958 of JAVTVY010031768.1, forward strand.
TCCTTTGATTTTGTTTAAAAAATGTTACAGATCACCCAACAAAGCTTCATGCAGTCTCACTCGTGCTAAACCAAACTTGAACAACATGCAATTCTTGAAATTTGAAAGGGAAATTATGTACATGAGCAGTGTGACTAACGTCACAGGACCTACGAAGTAGAGTAGGCATTTAGACTCGAACGCGAATTGAACTCTTGGAAATCCCCACCCCCAGTTGAAATCCTGCCTATATTAAGATGGGCACCACTCAAGTCAGAATCGCCAGTGATTTTCATCAAAAATCACCAGAAATTTTCATCAAAAGTAGGTCAGCTCAGAACTTGTTGGTAACAGTCTCCTAATGCGCCTTCATTCCAAAAATAAACCGATCGCCGATTTAATTTTACAATTTTTTAACTAAAGGAAACAGATTGAATAATAAAAAGTTCAGTAGATTTCAAGCTTTACGCGTGAAAATACATTTACATCTCGTTAATGGTTTTCAGTGCCCTTGTCCGGGATCAAAACAACTTTTTGAATCGCATTATTTTCCCAACAATACAACAAATTTTTATATATAGTACCATAGTAGAAAGGTAGCATTGATGTAGTTTACGGTAATTCAACTCAAGACCAACACCTTCTCAGCACAAGATAATAATGATTCTATGTCATTCTCCTGAGCATAACCGGTACAAAGACGAATAAATAGCGTCTCTACATCACATTGTTATCTAGATATATGAGACAACACATTTTGGGTATCGGCAATCTGATGAATGTACTATTCCGGTTTTCTTGTTTCACATTATATTCTATGACGGTTGATCGGTGATTTCCTTCATTGATAAACATTAAACCACCTCAGCTTCGTTGTGTGAATCGGAATTGCATTGCTGTGACACACCAACACACTCCGTGGCAGTGATTCTGTATCCCCTATCAAGGAATCAAAGTGGATCAAGATTTGAAATGACAAGAAAAATTTAGACATATTTTGTTTACACATGTAATTTTTTGTTTAAATTATATCCCAGTGTGATAAAAAAAACCTCAAAGTATGTGATAATAATAATAATAATAAGCTTTATTTAACGAGGGTAAACAAATACATGATCTGACTCAGTCAGCAAAAGCTGATCTTCCCTGAGGCCCTCAGGCAAAAACACAAATTCAGAATATACAATATGCACACGAGCACTACCATGACTATATACAGAGAATACATACGAATGGTCACGAGAAGAATACGAAATTGAATGATTGAACAATCATTTTCTGTCACTGAGGTTCTTTATGTACATGTGTTTGAAAGAACGTACTGAGGCAGCACATTGCATTGCGGGTTCTAAAGAATTCCATAGAACCGCACCAGAGTATTTAAGACTTTTCTTGTACAGTTCAGAGTGAGGGAAAGGAATTCGAAGTGCCTTTTTAGAAGAGGATCTCAATGACATATAATGTGAGTCATTAATCGAGAACAGTTCTCTCATATAATTGGGGTAGTCATTTGTCATGGATTTGTACACCTCTACTGCCTTCACGAATTTAACATAATCGGGAAGGGTTTGCCAATTTAGTTTGGCAAACAAAACTGAAGAAGGGGTAAATTTATTTTCATTCAATATCAGCCTTGCTGCTGCCTTCTGAAGTTTTGATACTTTCTTTCTCCTGCTGGGTTATTGCACCAGGCTGACTTAATTGGTTGATGTAGGATATTTCACAACCAGTGGGAAATTTGACCTGAATTTGAAGCTTGCTGTGGTGTGTGATGAAATGTTTGGATGTGAAATAGGATACAAGTTAAAGGCTACAGTTTACATCTATAACAATAAACTGAATTGTGTGCAAGTTGGTGATAGCAGTGTAGATAAATGCACTAACAAATGATGGAAAATTAGCAGTTCCTATTTCATACATGATAATATAGCCCACCAAAACGTTTACACTTAGATTAGGTATGACCAGGAGTTCGGTGCGCGTCGGAGTCCTAATGCCCACCCTACGTAGGATGTCGGATAGCACAGTGGTAAATTTAACAGACCTATGACAGAAGATAAATGTACGTTTTCATTACTATGCTTATTGCATCAGCTTGCGCTTTCAGCTTGGGACCTTCGTCTATTAGACTGAATTCACTCATTTATCCATTGGTTAAATGGGCCCCGTTTACACAAAGTCTTGACCGGGCTCAAAGTCGCTTAACTTCACTGATTTTACCAGAACCGGTGTGTCTTGATATGCCGTATCAGGGAACCTTCAAAAGTCACAGTGAAACATACAGCCAAGGGTTCCCGATGGGCATAACGGTGCACTCGCTGAGCTATCAATAAATAATATAAAAAAAATAATTATAAATCAAATTTTCATCAGAATTCGGTCAGCTCAGAACTTGCTGGTAACAATGCCCTAATGCACGTTCATGCCAAAAATCAAGGTTCTAATGTCAACGGTTCTCCTTATTTTGCCGACGAAAGGATTCGGATAGACTGACTCATTACCGGACAATTTGCGATCTGTAGCCTACTTCGTAGGAATAATTCCAATGTTAGTGGATAACTTTGGTCTCACCCAGAACTCAACAATGATGTCACAGTCCAGCCAAACAATATCGACTAGAATACTTTGTGTACCCCTGATGAATGTGGCAAAGGGGTATTGGACCTATCACCATAGCTCACTACAAGACTGCATGCATTTCAAGAAATATTAAAGTTTGTAATCAGCTTACATAATTTTCTCCGAAATGTCTCTGTCCATTTTGATATGCCTCAATGATCATCTCTACTGGCTTGGTTTTACTGACAGCCACCAATCTGGGCTCAATTTGGGGCAAAGTCTGGAAAGAGAATGAGTGAAATACAGTGAGTGAATGAATATGATTTAACGTCGTTTTCAACTACATGTATATTTCAGTCATATCACGTTGAACTTGAGTCCTATTCCTCTTCACACCCGGGAACCACACGGGTGGGGTCCTATTCCTTTTCACACTCGGGAACCACACAGGTGGGGTCCTATTCCTTTCCACACCCGGGAACCCCATGGGTGCCTCAGTTAGTCGCCTCTTACGACAGGCTGTCAGAGGAGCTGAGGCCTATTTTTACCATGACCTGCGGTGTACATCCCAGGTCAATCCCCGGAAGCCCCATGCTTCATAAATAGGGCAAAATTTTGAAAAGAAAGCATTTAAAGGGTTGACCTCAGTCAATATCATATCTATTTAGAGAATTTATTGGACCCATTCAGCATGCCGCAACTTGAAACTGCAATTCGAATTACCAACTTGATGACAACCTGTCTGTTTAATGATAAATAATTTGCTGAAAAATGTCCAAGACAGTGAGACCAGATATGTGATCTGACAACTGATCCATGCCCTCCAGGGTTTTGAACAGATGTGTGAATTAATGCATAAATATGTGAAAACTAAAATTGATATGGTACTATACATGTACCTCAATTGGGATATAGCACTATACCTCAAATGAGATACTGTAGCCCAACTTAGGTACATGTGTCCGACCTATTATTGTGTGTTTTTGAAGGTTTATTTGGAACATATAAAAAAGTAATTCTCGAAATGACATGAAAACTGACACGATGATTGCTGAGCTCGTCAGTGTTCTGCCATTATGAATTCCATCGATGACGACACTCCCTTCTGCGCATGCGAGAGCTATTTTCAACTCGACTTTTCAGCTAAGTTCCCGCCATGGACAGTACCAGTCATCGGGCACCCATTGTGAACAAGAATTTGGCGTTGAAGTACAATGTATTTTCAAGTTTTGTGCATGGCAATCGTTAGTTGGAGTTCTGTCGTTTAAGATGATATGATCATTGTTCAATTTCTATACGTATTTACTTGAGAGCGAGATCGGGAAGACAAGGTGGTAGATCGATATTTCGCACCCCCACCACAACATGAAAATTTTCGAATTTTGATGAAAACAAAAATGTTAGATTTTTAATTTTTTGTGGCTACCTATAATTCTATATTTTGCAGAACAATTAGAAATGATCTCCCCTTTGTTCTGACATATTATTGCCTTGTCATCACGAGCACAACATGTAAGCATGAGATGCGTGTCCTAGGCTATAACTGACCTGTCCGATAACTGTGCGGTCACCCGTACATAGTACCCCATATGAGGTATTTAACGGTCCATAGAATTACCCAAATGAACCCAAATGTAAGTCATTTTACCCAAATGAAGGCAATATGTACCCAAATGAAGGCAATATGTACCCAAAGGAAGCTAGTATGTGCGTATAAGGGGCCCTGTCATCCGAAAATATAATAAAATAGACCAGATGTACTGAATAATGCCAAAATTTCGCCAAAATGAACCTGCCGATGAAATGAAATTATTAGTCGGAGATCGCTTTCAAGGGAGAGAACTCTAACAAAACCCAGCCACCCAAGCAAAACCGCAACGAACCTGGCCGCCTTTTTCAATACATTCCTGTTGGGTTTTTTATGAACTAATCAAAGTCCCCATTTCTCTCAGTAGATGCGATGATTATAGTCGGCTGTGAATAAAGAAAAATGCTGTTTTTACATGCCGCTTAATTCCCATGTTTTGCCGAATCTATTTCTTTTGCCATTATTTTTATAAAAGGTAGATAGATGATTCCAAGAATGATTCTGGTATGAGCATAATAATTCTGATTGATTGAAGTTGTAGTTTAAGGGCCGCTTCCCATACGGATTTCGCGGCCCATCAACTCAATGTTTTATTTTAATTTCACATTACATTTCTTAGTTCATTTAAGATGTTTACAAGCGCTGTTATTTAATTTGTCAGGCATTATGAGCAAATTTAATCAAGGCTCGGAGTGGGGCTTTCAACAACTTTAATCTGCTTCAAAGAGGATTAAATGGTTGAACAGTGAACATGATTAAGCCATTGTCGACACCTTTTGAGTAAAATGTGGCTTTGACAAAATGTAACTTTGTACAATTGTGCTATTCGATGTGCTATTTCTATATTAAATAAATATTATTTACAATATTCCTTGCTAATCTTATTTCGTCTGATTGAACAAGTTGTAAGGGGATAAAGCATGGCTTTGCTCGGTAGCTGTCAGCTAGTTCTCAAGCTGAGTTCTCTCCATTAGAAGAGATCTCCGTCAAACATGTCAAAAGGGACATCTGATCGTAAATTAGTAAATTTTTGGCGTTATTTAGTGCACCTGTCCTATTTTATTATATTTTCGGACGACAGGACACCCGTTTACGCATATACTAGCTTCATTTGGGTACATATTGCCTTCATTTGGGTACATATTGCCTTCATTTGGGTAAAATAACTTACATTTGGGTTCATTTGGGTAATTCTATGGACCCGTATTTAACCTAACCTGTTCATTGTAATTTGTATGCTGCCTAATTTACCAGAAATTAGGTGGTGCTGGAGGAGAATCCCCATGGTCTATTTTTATGCTGAGACTACATATATGAACTTGTAGGACTCTTCTTCATTCAGCCAAGCAGAACATACACTGTGACACACGTGTTTGCACATGTCATCATCATTGATGCTCCCATCATGCAGTGATTTGAATGACAGGTCCACCGCCCACCATGTGTGACTGTCTTTGTTTTTACTCCATTCGTTCATACGGTTTTATCATGGTCATCAGCCTAACCGTTCACCTTTGATCTTTTCTGTGCAGCACAATCAATGCGCTGAAGTACTGACTTCAGAGCTTTTCCTATTTCTCCCGCTTCTGTGCACATTTTGGAGTGACGAAACATACACAGCATGTCGAAATGAAAATAGTCACTCTCGAACCAAAGTGCATAGCGAAGAGGAGACTTGGATTTGAGAGTATTTATGCACATGCGAAAAACTACATCTTCTCTTGAAACGAAAAATGGACATAGCATTTGTAAAGTCATTAAAGCTAAATAATTGATGCTAGGTTCAAAAGAAATAAATTGGATTATAAGAGAATGTTAAAATAACCAAATTTATTATGTAGAAATGTGACGCTACAGAGTGATAACGTTTTGTATTATTTTAACAAAGAATAGTCCGTGTTCGGTTTAAGATGTCGTCATTGTCAAGGGGAAACAACCTTGTTTTGCAGATTTGTATGTGGAAGTGGCGTGACTCTGGACACAACTGATAAATGTGTATTCGTTGTTTCTCAACAAATGCAACCTGTGTGAACCAGCATGTGCTGTTCTTGTGTGTCACAAAATAATGGTATGACTTAGTATCATACGACAGACACACAAGTCATTCCACGCCGCGTTCAGCGCCACTTCCCTGCAAGTTCAGACTTCGTCCACAAGTCACTGGCACTCTCCAGTCTCGTGCTCTGCAAGGCATCGTGTCCCTGTTTGACTTATGAATGACAGATCCATAGCCGGAATCAGGGATGGGCAGTGTTTATGGGCGGGTAATGCGATTTTAGACCGCCCCCTGCTAGAAATAAAATCACATGTTCCCCTCTCAGCAGGAATAGACGACCAGACAATCAGTGGTAAAACTGATATATTGTTGACCACTTCCAGACTCCA
>JAVTVY010031769.1:0-12956 GCA_036873755.1 Hanleya hanleyi
AGTAAGCACATCTCCTTCATGAGATGCACATCACCTTGCATTTCTTTTGGAACGCCATGCTGGTGGATTGGAATATGTTTATAAACCACTCGGGAAATGCGGAGGTATAATCCCTAGATAACTGTGTGACTGTTGGAAAACTCGGGAAATCTGAAGATATTATCCCTAGATAGCTGTGTGAATGTTTGAAATTAATTAATTGGATTCAATTCAAGTCAGATGACAATCGAAACAATATTAATTGGCTGCCCAAGTGCCACAAGTGGCCCAGTTCATTACAGTATATATGATCACAGCATATTTAGTTGGTCATTTTTACTGGCAGTTTTTACACAGATATAAATATTTTAACTGACTAGTAATAGTTATCCACACTAGATTTGTTCACATTGGCAATGTTCATTGTTCGACTATAACCAGTGTGTTCAAGACCATTCTGAATGCATAATAGCTCATTTGGTACAAGGAAACTGACCAGTCTAAATCAAGTCATCAATAACTGAAAAGGCATGTCTGACTGAACAGGTATCTGGCTCATGCAAAAGATTGGTAATTCTCAATTTTCTCAAATATATCCATAGTAAAGATGGATATAGATATATTCATGCAGTTTGCAAAGTTATTGCAACAGGTAAACAGGTAACAGGCAAGCAAACTTGGAGCAGCTAGGCTTATTCAGTCTGATGGACGATTGAATGAGATAGGTAGAATTCTACTTCAGAGATAGACTTGACTACATGTACTTCAAACAGTACCGTTGTAACTTCCCAGCTTACATATGACCAGAATTATGAAACAAGTTGAACCTTACTTTGAAATTGAATGCAATTCCTATATCTTTAGTTATTACAGTACTTAACATCCAAAATGCATTAAGTTTCAGGATATACATGTACAATATACAGTACAGTAGATTAGTTAAATGTTAGCCACCTTGAATTCAGATATACATTGGGTTGGGTGGGTGGGACTATTACATCTTACTCGGTTTTGCTTATGAAATCAGAATTTCATTGCGCACATTTCGTGTGCTTACAAAATTCTCAATTTCATATCGCAAAACCTCGTAAGATGTAATAGTGATATGTTCAAAGTCAACACTTTGGAAGTTGCTGTAATCTTTATCTTAGACCAAACATGGCCTAAAATCTGACTACTTGGCATCTTTAACCAGTAGCCCTGGGCTATATCTTGCTAGATCCGTTCTATTTTTCTATTTTTTTATTTTTTATTATTATTATTATTATTCATTTATTTTTGTACTGAACATTCCTTCTATAATCAAGGCACAGCATGGGCTGCTGGGTGAGTGATGTTTGACATGAACCTCCAATATTGCTTGAACAATTAATATTCATTGTTGTCTACATGATGTACCGGTAACATCAAAGTAGTTTATCAGTGACAATTCTTAATTATCTTGTAAAACACTGAGATTGGATCCTCGTCAAGGTTCATCACCCCGGTCCGACCTCCTTGTGAGGTATTCTTAAGATAGGTCAGGTCTTCCATGAATCTGGTGACTATTAGGGATCTCAATATGCAGCAGCAGAAGAACTGGCTGGCATGGCAAGAGCCCAATACTTATTTCAGTAACAGAAGAACTGGCTGGCAAAGACGCCCCAGTAATTAACTCAATATTCTGCAACGAAAGAACTGGCTGGCAGGAGACTGAGTACCTTTGTTGGATACAATGATATATCAGTCTCAATGAATGTGAACAGGTAAACCACTCCTGCCTTTCATGATGATGCACAAGAGGTATAAATGAGGTTTAACAACTCAATACGACTCCAGTAGGGCATTACAATGTTAACCATGTAAATTATAGGGTTTCACGATTGAGTTCATCCTCTCTATATTTGCATGTACAGTTAGGCTGTGGCAAATGAGTGTAGACACACCATTGAAGTGATCATATTGAGGAAGAGAGATATGTTCTACTATATTTTCCAACAGAGTGGACCTCAGAACAAAACAAATGTGTCATTCATAGACAACAAAAGCCACCGAAGTTTGCCATACTGGCTTAGGATGGGTTGATTAAATATGCATTTCATCAGCTAGTTCTCGGATTGGTGTGCATCGATGCCAGCTGGAGCTATCATGGCTCCAACACTTTCACATTTGAAGACATCTGTGGGTATACTATTGTCCATATCTGGGAAAGGGAGATAATCTTCAATTAGTAGGACTAGACTGTAGTAGGCTACTCTGTTAAATCAAGTCCAATACTAAAGACTATTTCAGTACTGGTGTTTGGCTACATCATGAGATCTGAACTGATTATATTTTATTAGATTAAAGTTTACAAGACATCTTAGCATACCCGGTATATATCTCAACCCAGTTCATACATGCAGCCGAGCAGATTTAATTTTTTTTTTTTTTTTTTTTTTCAAATGTTGTTGACAATCCATATTGGGTTACGTTTCTAATTGTAATCGTAGAGCGTATGGCATTGACTATTCAAATATGCTGAAAGCATAAAGATGAATTTCATGGGCCCTATTTGGGGCACTCTGGTGAAAACTGACTTCACTGATATCTGTTGAAAACAACACAGAAATAGGCATCCTTAAGGAGTCTTCAGGTTTTAGCAGTGGGACTGCTAAAATGTCCTAGAATTTTTATGCCTAAATAGAATGTCAGATCTTTCACCTTTGGTGAATCTCAGTTGGCAACTATTTTATACTTATTGGGGTTATCACTCGTTCTAAACTCCCCCACCGATTTCCAAGTTGCCAAAATTGCCTGTGACAAGAATTTGGTTCTGTCCCTAGAATTATGGATTTGTTGGGCTATATATGGAACTTTATTGACACACAGCATCAACGCAGTCAGTACACTGGTAATGTAGTCATACAAATAACAACAGGGTGCCTATACATGTATGTCAGATCACAAACCAATTGGTGGATCTCAAGTAGCAACTGATGACCAAGTCAGGATGATCACTCGTGCTTATCTGTACCCCCCACCAGTTTATCCACACAAACAAATGTTCTACGTGGCAAGACTTCTCAGGCTTCAAATTTTATCTGTCGAATTACAACACATATAAGGGAAGTGGGGAATGGTGCCGACATACTGACTGCGTAATATGACTTCACAGAATAGTCTTCTGGAAAACCTATTCTAAAGCACATACCAAGAATCTAACGATTCGTGATATGTATTGTATCTCGGGTACGCTTTAATTGTACCTGTTCACGTGGCAACATGGATGATATGATCACACGGCCCCTAGCACCGGCATAAGCGGTATTAGATACAAATCTAGAGAGCTATGATGGAAATGCTCTGACAACTCGTATACTGGTAATTGGTGAGGTGTTTCGCTGTGACAACTCGTACATTGGAGATTGGTGAGCTGTATCGTCGTCAGATATAAATGACGGCAATTAACACAAAAGACTAGTCTGTGAGGCCCGATGTCGACCCAGCATCAACTTCCCACCAATGCCAGCATATATCAAAGACCAAAAGGTCAGTACAGGGGGCGGGCCTCGCGGACGAAACGTCCACCAGCAGAATCTCGCCATATACAGGTAAAAATTACAACACATATAAGGGAAAACCGCGCAAAATGTGATATTTGGTGGGTTGTCTGAACTATACATGACAGCAAGTACCATATGTATAAGGATCAATTGTTGCATCCACAGAACTCTTGATATTCTTTATTTAGAATAAATTTAATTCTGGCTAACCAATTTGGAACAAGGGGAACAACTCTGTGATCAGATGAAGTGAGTTTTCTCCCTTTAACGAATTGTAGAGCCTGTCGGCTTAAACTTACACCTGAAGAGTATAGTAAGCACATCTCCTTCATGAGATGCACATCACCTTGCATTTCTTTTGGAACGCCATGCTGGTGGATTGGAATATGTTTATAAACCACTCGGGAAATGCGGAGGTATAATCCCTAGATAACTGTGTGACTGTTGGAAAACTCGGGAAATCTGAAGATATTATCCCTAGATAGCTGTGTGAATGTTTGAAATTAATTAATTGGATTCAATTCAAGTCAGATGACAGTCGAAACAATATCAATTGGCTGCCCAAGTGCCACAAGTGGCCCAGTTCATTACAGTATATATGATCACAGCATATTTAGTTGGTCATTTTTACTGGCAGTTTTTACACAGAGATAAATATTTTAACTGACTAGTAATAGTTATCCACACTAGATTTGTTCACATTGGCAATGTTCATTGTTCGACTATAACCAGTGTGTTCAAGACCATTCTGAATGCATAATAGCTCATTTGGTACAAGGAAACTGACCAGTCTAAATCAAGTCATCAATAACTGAAAAGGCATGTCTGACTGAACAGGTATCTGGCTCATGCAAAAGATTGGTAATTCTCAATTTTCTCAAATATATCCATAGTAAAGATGGATATAGATATATTCATGCAGTTTGCAAAGTTATTGCAACAGGTAAACAGGTAACAGGCAAGCAAACTTGGAGCAGCTAGGCTTATTCAGTCTGATGGTTAGCATCATGAAAATGACTATTAACTGAGAAGTAGTAAGGGAAGCTACAGAAATTTAGACCACTGGTATATGGCAAGCCGTTTCAGTATTTAATCGGTTATTCCACATATGTTGAAAACTTTTGCACATATGTCAAAAAGTTTTTAACATATGTATAAAACTTTTCTACATATGTCTAAAAGTGCGAATTTATTCCACATATGTGTAAAAGTTTTATACATATGTTAAAAACTTTTTGACATATGTGCAAAAGTTTTCAACATATGTGGAATAGTTAATTTATTTAACATATGTGTAAAACTTTTCAACATATGTGTAAAGCTTTTACACATATGTCTAAAACTTTTATACATATGTCTAAAAGTTTTCGACATATGTTGAAAAAAAGGTTTTTGCACATATGTCTAAAACTTTTACACATATGTATACAACTTTTCAACATAAGTGAAATAGTTATTTTATTTCACATATGTGTAAAACTTTTACACATATGTCTAAAAGTTGCGACCTCTGCCGTAGGCATCGACTGCTCCCTGGTATCATTTTGGCGCCTTTTCCTCCTGCAAACAAAGGAACAATCTTTCCAAAATGATAACACATTCAGTAAGGTTGATCTTGAAATGGCTGTAAGAGACTTGAGTTCGTGTGTTTATTTATCTGTGACCCAGCTGATTACTCCTACACTACCTGTCAAATGTCTTGTTAATTCAGGCTTTGTTCCTACCCCAGCCCCGCTATCCTCGTTCGTTTGAAGTTTGCATGGACCCACCGTACTCTGTACCACATTTAGCTACCGCACACAGGGGCTTGTTGTTGGTAATAATTTAGGATCTTAATTTTCATATATACCGGTACCTCGTACTCATATTTATGGAGTAGGATGAGACTATATCAGAATATAATATCATAATTAATAACTGACCAACAACCAGCCCCTGTGCTATACCGCAGTTTGTACGATCTGCGTTAGCTACAGGAGTAGAGGTGCGTTAAATGGTCGTTAGATAACAAACATTCACGAGAGATTATACCACAGGGAGCAGTCCATTTCCTTTCCATTAACTCTCCTGGAATTTATTTAACATATGTACAAAACTTTTGCACATATGTGGAAAAACACTTTATTTGACATATGTGTAAAAGTTTTGCACATATGTATAAAACTTTTCAACATATGTCAAATAGTTAATTTATTTTACATATGTGTAAAACTTTTCCACATATGTGTAAAACTTTTCAACATATGTGTAAAACTTTTCAACATATGTGTAAAACTTTTGCACATATGTCTAAAAACTGTTTTTTACACATATGTGGAATTCTTTTGTACATATGTGCAAAAGTTTTCAACATATGTGGAATAACCGATTAAATACTGAAACGGCTTGCCATACTGGTATACCGGTACTGTATATTTTATTGCTATTAAGATTGATTTAATCAATGCCATAGTAGTCTCTTACCAGGGCACATTTTGGGGGTGGGGCATTTTATCATTTTACATATATATGACTTGACCCAAAAGAGGTACACCTAAGGCTGGAAATTCCCAGGTAATTTTGCATATAAGTCTCAATCCATAGTTTGCAGATTTTGAATTGAAAGAATCCAGCCAGATGAGGGCAAATTAGTCTTAATAAAATGAGAATAGTGATTTCCTCACTAATAATTTCCATGAGCAGAAGTCGGCCTACATCAAATCATATTGGACATAGTAAGGACTAATATTGACAGGCACGGCTGAAGCCCCCCGAATAATTTGGCCAACTTTTCTAATATTCATATGATGTCAACGCAAAAATACTTCAATGAATACGTATTTTCGAAATGAATAGTAAAATGAATTATCTGCGTCGCATATCTCTCGCATAACTAAAACTATTTACAACTGTCAAGCATTAGTGGATCAGCCAAACTCTAGAATTATTTTTACCGGAATTGTTTATTAATTTTTAGGTTCACAAAAGGTAGAGTGACCCGAAAACACCTATATCTGTATTGAATGCAGATTTTCATTTCCGGTAAGTTACAACCATGAGAGCCATCCTTGCTTATTCACATGATTTACAAGTTGTGTTCGCAAAATGCTGCTCTAGTACACGCTATAATAGCAAGTCAATTATGGCTACTCCAAAAATCGACCAAATACTCGCCTCCGATTCTCGTTGTTGATGACTTCCTTCGCTACATGTATATCAACCAAGTTGTACGTATTCCGTCACCTTGGTTGATATAGCGAACGAATTCGTCAACAACGAGAATCGGTTCCTCCCGAGCATGCAGTGGACCGAGGTAAGTTTTCGCCCCACGTACCGGTAGCGCAGAAGTTGAACGTTCGCTGACGGCGGTAGAATTTACAATACACATGAATCACAAAGAGACAAAAGGTTCCCCAACAAGTAGAAAAATCTCTGTGCCAGTGACATGATCGAAGCTTAATGAACCTTTGGATTGAATATATTATAAATATTTAATAAATGTTGGGAAAACAGGCAACACCAATAGTTTAAACGGGCGAGGATTTCTTGTTTTATTGCTCGGAAATACGCTAGAACGCCCCTCCGGCCATCTAAGACCCCTGGACCTTCCGGGCCCTAGGCGGCCCCTGGACCCTCGCCTAATTGTGCTGTGATAGTAGCCCCCCTAATCATGAATTGCTTCCGCCGTGCCATCTTAGCTTTCTGAGGGCATTTCACGTTTCACTTAACACTACCCTTAGATTTTCGCTGTGATTCGGCATGTATTTCACACGGCGCCATCTATCTAGAGGGAGATAATCCATTTCGAAAGTTGTTCCCAAAGCATGAGGTCAAATTTAAACGAGCCAATGAAATTATCTGTATTCAAATATTTCTCAGATATGCAAACATGTCAGTTTCACGAGGCGCAAGACTGGGGGAGTCTACGCGAGACCAAAACGAAGTTGTGCAAATTAGCTATTTTATTTCTCACTCTAGTGGAGCATGCTTCTTCGTTTATCTTAAGAAACAAACGGCCTAACATATTTGAAAACAAAATCAAATCGGCGGCAGACCACAGGAAAAGGATATGCTTTTTATTTTGTGATGGGGGCACTTCGAGGCCCACCATGGGATCATTTCAATCGATCGCATTCTGGAGGTGTGTCTTCGTTGTATGAATGTGATTGCACCGATGTCGGATGTAACGGGACCAGTCGGATGTGACCATTTGGGAAACGCCCTATTACACTCAGATAGCACCCGTTACCGCATGGCTACGAGCAGAAGTTTCTACGTATGATCGTGCCATGCGTTCGGATGATGCCGCCGTGCCTGATTGAGATGTTTTACAAAACTGCACTCTTTGACCGGCTTGCACAATCACATCCATGATGCCCCCTCTCGTTTGTACTACTTTCATGAACCAAGACTTAAGATTGGATGGTCAATGTCTGGATTCATTAATACTTGCGAGCTAAGTTTAGATCTGGCATTTCATTGCCAACAAATTGTCGTTTTTAGTCTAAGTTTCCTCACTGTGTTGTATAGTAGCTTAGATTTGCAACAGCAGACAATACATGTGTCGGCACAATAGATTTAGACATAGACATCTTAGCATACTTGGTATATATCTCAACCCAGTTCATACATGCAGCCGAGCAGATTTAATTTTTTTTTTTTTTTTCCCCCCCAAATGTTGTTGACAATCCATATTGGGTTACGTTTCTAATTGTAATCGTAGAGCGTATGGCATTGACTATTCAAATATGCTGAAAGCATAAAGATGAATTTCATGGGCCCTATTTGGGGCACTCTGGTGAAGACTGACTTCACTGATATCTGTTGAAAACAACACAGAAATAGGCATCCTTAAGGAGTCTTCAGATTTTAGCAGTGGGACTGCTAAAATGTCCTAGAATTTTTATGCCTAAATAGAATGTCAGATCTTTCACCTTTGGTGAATCTCAGTTGGCAACTATTTTATACTTATTGGGGTTATCACTCGTTCTAAACTCCCCCACCGATTTCCAAGTTGCCAAAATTGCCTGTGACAAGAATTTGGTTCTGTCCCTAGAATTATGGATTTGTTGGGCTATATATGGAACTTTATTGACACACAGCATCAACGCAGTCAGTACACTGGTAATGTAGTCATACAAATAACAACAGGGTGCCTATACATGTATGTCAGATCACAAACCAATTGGTGGATCTCAAGTAGCAACTGATGACCAAGTCAGGATGATCACTCGTGCTTATCTGTACCCCCCACCAGTTTGTCCACACAAACAAATGTTCTACGTGCATGGCAAGACTTCTCAGGCTCAAAATTTTATCTGTCGAATTACAACACATATAAGGGAAGTGGGAAGAGGTGCCGACATACTGACTGCGTAATATGACTTCACAGAATAGTCTTCTGGAAAACCTATTCTAAAGCACATACCAAGAATCTAACGATTCGTGATATGTATTGTATCTCGGGTACGCTTTAATTGTACCTGTTCACGTGGCAACATGGATGATATGATCACACGGCCCCTAGCACCGGCATAAGCGGTATTAGATACAAATCTAGAGAGCTATGATGGAAATGCTCTGACAACTTGTATACTGGTAATTGGTGAGCTGTTTCGCTGTGACAACTCGTACATTGGAGATTGGTGAGCTGTATCGTCGTCAGATGTAAATGACGGCAATTAACACAAAAGACTAGTCTGTGAGGCCCGATGTCGACCCAGCATCAACTTCCCACAAATGCCAACATATATCAAAGACCAAAAGGTCAGTACAGGGGGCGGGCCTCGGGGACGAAACGTCCACCAGCAGAATCTCGCCATATACAGGTAAAAATTACAACACATATAAGGAGAAACCGCGCAAAATGTGATATTTGATGGGTTGTCTGAACTATACATGACAGCAAGTACCATATGTATAAGGATCAATTGTTGCATCCACAGAACTCTTGATATTCTTTATTTAGAATAAATTTAATTCTGGCTAACCAATTTGGAACAAGGGGAACAACTCTGTGATCAGATGAAGTGAGTTTTCTCCCTTTAACGAATTGTAGAGCCTGTCGGCTTAAACTTTCACCTGAAGAGTATAAGTAGTATATAAAGCGTAAATGGAACATCCTTTCACCCGGATGTAGAGGTAATTTGGGGCGGGATTGGGGCGTAAGTAGTGATGAGGTGCCCGCCATTTTGGAAAATGGCGGCTTTTTGATGCAGCCATTTTTAAAATCGAAAAATGCGTAAATGGAACATCTTTTGACCCTTATATAGAGGTAATTTGGGGCGGTTATGAGGCGGTGAGGGGTCATCAAGTGCAACTAGGTCCGTCAAAGAGGGACTCTATTGAGACTGTATTCATCCGCCTGGGAAGAGGGCCGTGTTTCTAGGCGGCCATTTTCGAATGTGTTTGATTGACAGGCGGCCATTTTCGAACGCGGCGCCCATTTTCGAACGCGGCGGCCATTTTCGAACGTGGCGGCCATTTTCGAACGCGGCGGCCATTTTCGAATGTTTTTAGGCGGCCATTTTCGAACGCGGCGGCCATTTTCGAACGTGGCGGCCATTTTCGAACGCGGCGGCCATTTTCGAATGTTTTTGATTGACAGGCGGCCATTTTCGAACGCGGCGGCCATTTTCGAATGTTTTTGATTGACAGGCGGCCATTTTCGAACGCGGCGGCCATTTTCGAATGTTTTTGATTGACAGGCGGCCATTTTCGAACGCGGCGGCCATTTTCGAATGTTTTTGATTGACATGCGGCCATTTTCGAACGCGGCGGCCATTTTCGAACGCGGCGGCCATTTTCGAACGCGGCGGCCAATTTTGGCGGGATAGGAGCGTAAGTAGTGGTGAGATGCCGGCCATCTTGGAAAATGGCGGCTTGTGGGTGCGGCCATTTTTAAAATCGAAAAAAGCGTAAATCGAGCAATATTTCACCCTTATATAGAGGTAATTTGGGGCGGTTATGTGGCGGAGAGGGGTCATCAAGTGCATATAGGTCCGGCAAAGAGGGACTGTATTGAGACTGTATTCATCCGCATGGGGTTTCCCATGACGATCACGTGATCAAGGCATGTCCTGATTTGTTCTGGGTTGTACAGTTCTGCCATGCGGAGGATGGGTACTAGTATTTCGCTGACGTCCTAGTAATAAACATAATCTATAGGTGTTGTACCATGTTAATAGCATCAGTCTAGCATCCGTGCCACCCTAGGGTTGAGTGTTTATTGTCCCGTGTATCTCCGCAAAAAATCAACAAACAAAATGGCGGCTACAGGATGGTGTGGGGACGCCCTTTCCACATCACGGCGTCGATCCAAACCATAGCGCCATCTGCACACACTGACGCAAGGGAGACAACTCGTGTACACCAAGAGTATGGAAATAGACGTTTTGGGATCTAGGGGAGCCACTAATGGACCGATGGGGTCGTGAGAGGTATCAATGTGAAGCTTATGTGAGGGGACATCCAATGGGCGGGTGTGTGCCAAAATTAGGGGCCGGCCCTGCGCATGCGCGGTGGCCCATGGCATGGAAATGTTTGGAGCTAGGGAGCCACTAATGGACCAATGGGGTCGAGTGAGGTATCAATGTAAAGCTATCTTCGTGAAGCGCATCTGATGGGCTGGGTGTGGGCCGAACTATTTGGCATTCCCTGCGCATGCGCGGTGGCCCAAGGGTATGGAAATAGCCGTGTTGGAGCTAGGGGAGCTACTCATGGTCCGATGGGGTCATATGAGGTATCAAAGTGAAGCCTACGTGAGGGGGCATCTGATGGGCTGGGTGTGGGGTTGAACTAGCGTCATTCTGCGCATGCGCGTGGCCCAAGGGTATGGAAATAGCCGTTTTGGAGCTAGCGAAGCCAATAATGGTCCGATGGGGTCGAGTGAGGTATCAAAGTGAAGCCTATGTGAAGGGGCATCTGACTGGACTAGCGGGTTGAACTATCGGCATTCTGCGCATGCGCGGTGGCCCAAGGGTATGAAAATGTTTTGAGCTAGGGGAGCCCCCACGGGCCGATGGAGTTGCAGCGAGGTAATGTGAAGCATTCGTAAGGGCATCTGATGGGCTGGGTGTGGGGTTGAACGGTCGGCATTCTGCACATGCGCGGTGGCCCAAGGGTATGGAAATAGACATTTTGGAGCTAGGGGAGCCACTAATGGTCCAATGGGGTCATATGAGGTATCAATGTGAAGCATTCGTCAAGGGGCATCTGATGGGCTGGGTGTGGGGTTGAACTATCGGCATTCTGCGCATGCGCGGTGGCCCAAGGGTATGAAAATAAACGTTTTGGAGCTAGGGGAACCACTAATGGTCCAATGGGGTCGAGTGAGGTATCAAAGTGAAGCATTCGTGAAGGGGCATCCAGTCATGGGTCGGTGCATGTAAAAAAAATTCTGAAAAAAAACAAAACGGAACACGGACTTTATCGAAAAATCCGGGAAAATGCCTATAGGGGGTATGGGGGTATATAGGTCGCCGGGCTTAACGGGGCTTGCCTATCAATAGAGTTATCTCCCCCTAGTTCCAGGGTGGGTGTATGTAAAATTTTTCCTGAAAAAATACGGAACACGGACTTTATCCTAAATTACGGGAAAATGCCTATATGGAGTATGGGGGTATAGGACCATCCTGGGAAACCTACTTCTCGACATTTGCGGTAGGGTTGTTTGGATTTGTTTTCTTAGTCTCGTCATTTAGAACATGATAGGAAGTGTCCCGGAGCGAAACGGTGAAATTTTTGAAAAAGTACGATATAGCCCATATAATCCCATACTGGGGGTATAGGATCAATGTTTGTCCCCCCTGGGAAACCTACTTCTATACATTTGCGGTAGGGTTGTTTGGATTTGTTTTTCACGTCTCGTCATTTAGAACATGATAGGAAGTGTCCCGGAGCGAAACGGTGAAATTTTTGAAAAAGTCACCGCGGCCTGGGTAGGCCCATAGGCCTATACTGCATGGCTGTGGGTGTATAGGTCCATACGGGGTGGACATGTTGGAGTCTATGTGGGCCACTAATGGTCCGATGGGGTCGAGTGAGGTCTTATTGTGAAGCTCTCATGCAGGAGCACTTGACTACACTAATGGTTCGTACGTTGTCAATAGTCTGAGCATGCGCAGCCTGGCCGTAGTATAGAAAGCAGGCATTTTTGGGGTGTGTGTGGGTGTGTTTGGGTTAGAGATGCACCGCTATGGGTCCGAATGGGTCGTGGAAGGTGTCAAAGTGAAGCTTGTGTGGGGTAGAGTCAGCATGGCCTGGTTTTAAATGCAAGTCACGTCAATCTGCGCATGCGCAGTTGGTTGTAGTAAGTAAAGTAGCCATTTTGGGGCAGTGAAGGAAGGTATTTGGTGTAGAGAGGGACCATCCCTGGTCCGAATGCGTCGTATGAGGTGTCATCTTGTAGCAACGTCCGCCAACGCCAAGCTTAACGCTTCAACGCCCTGGTGAAATAGCTCAGAAGTTCTGATT
>JAVTVY010031770.1:0-11871 GCA_036873755.1 Hanleya hanleyi
ATAATGCATAGACTCCACTATTATGCCTTAAGGGTGCACTCCGGAGATTCTTTTATTCGGCATAGAATAGACTATGGCTCCGTTTTTCGGCCACCGGTTGTCGCAAATCCTTCAACCCAAATCACTTATATGTATATATTTTCTGAAAGAGCATGATGAAACTATTATTTTAAGATATAACACTGCTATGTTATAGAAAAATTTAACTCGAACATTCTCCTCCATGCTTGCTTCATTTTTCCTAGAAAACCCCTTAAAAATGTCGAAAATGGTCAAATTCGGCTCAATTTCCAGAAAAATCTGTAAGAGCGATTTCAATTAAACTTCTTACTCACGTTCCCTGGTCCGGTCTCAACTTAAAAAAGGCAAAAAAAAGGGGATGTTAACCTAACCGTTTTTTGTCAGATTTTCTTCCCGTAAATGAGTCCCGATTTTTAGGCACACCCAATGGGCATAACTGAGGCAGGACAAACTTTACTCCATGATCCCGATCAGCGTGTAGACGAAGCCAGCACTCGATTTGTACGTACTCGTTTGCAGCGTTGATAATGCTGAATAGGATGCCATTATAGATATAAGCTATTAAGAAGACAAGAAGAATTATGATGTAGCAGAACAAGGGCAGTGTATCGTATTATGAAATTAGAGAGGGGCCATTACTACGAAACTGCGGAGGGCCACCTTTGGTGTGTTGTCGGCAAAAGAAATGCATATTTGGAAAGAAGTAAATGAAATGTAGCGCTACTGATAAACAGAGGAAAGTAGTATGGAGGAAAAGTTCATTTCTGCTGAAGAATCTTACATAAAAGGGAATAAAGTATTTGTAGTATTTTAGATCCAGTTTTTCTTGCTTTTAATGAGTTCTTATCGTGGTATTCTGCATCTTTTGAGTTTGCTAAACCTGTCTGTTCAGTGACCCGTGACTTCAGCCGAGTAGCAACGAAGAGTGTATTTTCACTTTGCCCTATCTTTTAACATTGGAGAAGATAGCATAGTTGCGCAGGAAAGTTTTCGGTGTTTGATTTCAAAACATCCAATATACTATCTAATTAGAAAGGTGGTAGACTCAATATTTCAACATGTATTATACCTTTTTCAAGATTGAACATATCTACGAAGTCCATCCGTACTGATAGAAATGCTATGATGAATACCATTTAGAAGGTAGGCAGCGTTTATAACATATCATTTGGTGGGAAGTGTCGTGAACACAACTCACAGCTTATCATTTTTCACCCTTAGTGAGTAAAAATATAAATCTAAGCTGAATTCCGTATCTTCTTCTTGACTACTCTGAAATTTTACGAGACTGTATTGATCGACAGCGGAAAAACAGCTGAAAAAGCCTAACATACCTGAACAGAATGCAACAATTTTCGCTACTCGCTATTCTCGCACATTGTCGTGCTGATCTTGCGTGTTCAACTTTTTCTCTTTTCTTACATATTGTCTGCACTGGCAAGAAGAATTTACTAATGGAAAGGTCATCCTCTCTCCTTTCGAACAATATATAATTTGTCCGGTTTGTCAGCGTGGGAAGTATTTTATTTAGCTTCGCTCGGCGCAGCCCATGTTAAAAAAGGCTTATCGGTACAATTGTACCGATACGGTACAGAAGGAGTTAAACCAAGAAATGCTATAGAATGCATGGGAGATATAAAACGATGCATTGCGCTGCCTAAGATTTAAGTTTCTATTAGATAATATATGAACTTTTTCACAAATGAAAGATGGGAAAATTGTATGCTACCTAGGTGATATGAAATGCGATTGTATGCAATTTAGCTGATATACATGTAACTTGTCAATTAGATAATATATTGCTGGTCCAGAAAAATGAACGAGCGCTTTTTTGAATGGGCGATGTCACTTAATGTATATGTTAAAATACAAGTAGCATAGAGTAACTGGGAAATATTAGAGATACTAGATAGTGAGAGGGCAGTGTAAATATCTGTTTTTGTTCAAGCACGGGATGCTGAACAGCCATTCCACGAACTAATAATTTCTAATGAAAGTTTGCCCGATTTTTTAACCTGGGAGATTATCTTCAACGAGTGAAAACATTCTACCTAGCTGAGATTATAAAGTGCAAACTACGCAATTTAGCTGAGATTATCAAGTGCGAATCTACGCTATTTAGCTTAGATTATAACTTGCTAATTAGACAATATATTGCCCGTTTCTTCGATCAAATGTCCGAAAATTATTTTGCGAATCTATGCGAACACGTGACAATTGTTTTTGGTCAATCGCAAATTGGTGTAAAGGTAGCTACGACCCCCTCCCGCGCTGGGTCGTCACGTGACCGGAAGCGACCTTAGACCCGGATGTGACCTATGACCCGGATGTAACATGACCGGATGTGACGTCATAGTGACGTCAATTTGATAAGTAGTAAAACAGCAAATTGGCATGCATTTAGGGGTAGAAATGTGCAAATCAGGGGAGATAACCAGGAATTGTTCAGAGTTATCTGCCGCTAAACTCGCGCAATTTGCTGTTTATATGCTACTGCGGCAATCATAAGAATTCTGATAATTGAGAAGCATTCTCTCGGACCCCTGTTCCTGGATTGGTTTATAGGTGGTCATCAGATAACATGGCTGGATCAACCGCTGCGCAATAACCAGATAAGACCAGCGCCTCAAGGCGATTTTGCTGAATTCATTATGTGAACTGATTTATTGAGCAAAGAGCTATTTTACTTCCATTTTAGAGAGCGGGATTGCCCTAATCTGATTATAGCTTTATGACACCTGGACCCTATATCTGTGCAATTTGACTGATCCACTTTTACCCCTCAGCCTATTAGGCTGCGGGACTCTTTTCGTCGGCATATACGTCCGGTCGTCCGTCCGGTCGTCAGTCGTCAACAATTCTTGTGACCGGTCTAGAAGTCAAACCGTCGCCTCTAGAGACTTCAAATTTGGTGCAAGGGCTTGTTGGGTGGTCAACCACAAGTTTATATGAGCACATTGTGATGATTTTTGTGGTTCACATGGCAACATCAGGCAAAATGTCCATATGACGCTGTGAAAGTGATAGAAGGTAAACCGTTTCAGCTAGGGACTTCAAATTTGGCATGCAGGATTGCTGGGTGATCAACCGCAAGCCTATTGAATTTGGGTACATGGCGATGATTTTTTAGTTTCCATGGCAACGTCACACAAAATGTCCATATGACGATATGAACGCGATAGAAGACTAACCGTTGTAGCTAGAGATTTGAAATTTGATAATTGTTGGGTGGTCAACCATGCATAAGCTTTTTGAATTTGGTACATTACAATTATTTTTGTGCTTTCCATGACAACATCACGCAAAATGTCCATATGGCGATGTGAACGCGATAAAAGCCAAACAGTCTCAGCTAGGGACTTCAAATTTGGCATGCAGGATTGTTGGGTGGTCAGCCATAAGCCTTGAATTTGGGTAGGCCTACATGGCGATGATTTTTACCCCTCAGCCTATTAAACTTTTTCCGCTCTTTCCCCATAATCCACACCCCAAGCACAGATCTTAGGACAAACATTGCGGTCATGCTAAACACCGCCGGGGACCGCCCGGGACATAATCTTACCGCCTGGGGCCACTAATGTCATACAGACTGTTAAGATTCAGCACTATCCCCGGTTTAAAGGTCGTATTGTCATTATACGACTGACGTGTGACGTTTGTTATGAATTCCACGGAAAACTACGCTTTCTCGCTTACCTTCGAAAGACACCGCTATGGCAGAATTCTTAGCCGAACATTATCATGCCTTTTTCCTTCTGTACTTGTCATATATCTTCGGATATATAACAATAAAACAGAAGACGCGAATTATTTTTCTAATAAATTATAATCATGATGGACACATCAAAATTTGGCAGATAGCTCAATTTTAAGCAATAGAAATCTCGACTACATATTTTCAATAATGGGTGCTCTGAAGATTAAAAATAGATCATGATGCCGTAACCGTGGAATTCATGTTGTCATTTTTTTATTTAATTTATTGATAAATATCGAATATTATCAACTAAATATATAAATTTGGTGAAAAAGCTAAGCGCTGAACTTCGCGAAATTGGAATTCTATATTTCAACAGAAAAATATATTTTACAGATTACAGCAGCTTTATCTTTGTGACTTTCAGTCAGGAGTAGTCACATATTCTAGATCACACTGAAATACAACATACTTTTCATCTGATGGTTCATATTCCTGGTCACTCCCACTCTCCTCCTCCCCATTCAACAGTTTGTCCAGCATGTCCTCCTCGTCCGAGGACATACATTCACCATCACTGCTACAACTAACATCATCTGACTGATCATCCATGGATAAAACTGGGAAGAAAGAAGAATAAGATGTATCTTGAATATCTTAATCTTATATATACTAATAACATGTATTAAAGTGAATTCTCAAACCCATTATTTATTGTTTATCAATCTAGCACATCATTGTCCAGTATATGTCAGCTCATTTGAAAACTCCCCGAGTGATCTAAAGGAATTTCCTCTAGTAAGATAAGAACTAAAATATTAAGAACTTCAACACAAACAGTCCACCCATGTTGACAACTGACAGGACAAGTTCACTCAAGCTTATCAACCAGTTCTAAATAAAAGACTACAGTACTTCTTTTGTAGGCTTGCTCACAGGTCCAGTGAATGCTTGTTCATCCCAATGATCAACAAAATATACTCCAATTTTGCAATCTCCCAAACAAAATTAGAAGTATTCTTTGTTGCAGTTTATTTAAATTCCAAAATTTACAGGTAATAATGCCAGGAAATTCTAATTCAATTTTCATTTCATGCTTGTTTGAAATTATTGTTAACGGTCTGCTGTAAAAATGATATTTCCATTTTTGGCTTGAAAATTCTTTTGTGGAAGACAGTTGAAAAGTGCATGTGTGATTTGATGCCTATACATATAATAATATAGGTCTAAAAGTTCAATTGAAAGCTGAAACAATGTTAAAGCTACCCATTTTACCCTGAAAGGATGGTGTAATAAAATAATGAACATCGTGAGAATAAGATTATTATAGATTATAGGACTTACTGTAAAGCAGTGATTGAAACCAATATCAGCATGGAGATGGGTGGACAGATGCCCGGTTTTCGACGTCAACTTGAATTGGTCCAACAGTTTCCAAACACCAATTGATGCTTGAAAACACTGTAATCGAGATAAAACAACAGTTATTGAACATCGCAATTCATTCCTCGGACATTTCCATTCATATATTAAATGCAAGTGCCACTCTGATGAACAAATTATTTTACCGACAAAATATAGTAGGACTCGGAAGAAGACTCGAAGTTTGTCGGAAAAAATAGACAAACTTATCACTAAACTAAGACTGCAGCACACCGTCATTTTCATTTAAATGTTGGATACAATAGTAATCAATACTCTTCACTATCAATGCCGCTGTTGTTAAGTCATAAAATAATATTTTTTACAAGTACTGTACACAAACTTACCTGGAAAAGCCAGCAATGCAATGAACAAAAAAGTTGACGCGCCTGTACAGGTTCGATGAAAAAGTGGAGTAAAATTTCGGAATCGGAACGAAATAAGTTCATATCTGAGAGACGATTTCTCGGTAGAAAATTGAAAAAAAGTTATGAAACATATATTATATTATGCCGTGGAGAACGTTCTTCAAATAGAGTGCATTATTTTCATCAGGCGATATTATCATATGCTCTCATTTAACAATTTTCTATTTCAAGGTACATTCTGCGCGCGTGGACAGCTCGCCAGTGAAGGTAGCGATTAAAATGACACAGTTTGGAGCAAATTTTACGTTCGGTTCTTTCAGGTTTTTTTTAGAATATTATATAAATGGAAACGTGGTATCTTCTTCTTGACTACTCTGAAATTTTACGAGACTGTATTGATTGACGGCGGAAAAACAGCTGAAAAAGCCTAACATACCTGAACAGAATGCAACAATTTTCGCTACTCGCTATTCTCGCACATTGTCGTGCTGATCTTGCGTGTTCAACTTTTTCTCTTTTCTTACATATTGTCTGCACTGGCAAGAAGAATTTACTAATGGATAGGTCATTCTCTCTCCTTTCGAACAATATATAATTTGTCCGGTTTGTCAGCGTGGGAAGTATTTTATTTAGCTTCGCTCGGCGCAACCCATGTTAAAAAAGGCTTATCGGTACAATTGTACCGATACGGTATAGAAGGAGTTGCATTTTTTTTAATATGACGCCACGGTGACGTCCTCAAAGCGGCCATCTTGTATTTCTTTTCTCATTTTCTAGTAGAGCTTGATCCCAAGATAGAAAGTTAAAGTACAGTATGTTTCGAATATTTCATTTTATCATTTTGGCATTTGCTAAACTCCATTACAGGTCTTTTTGTCCTTTTGTCGACTATCTTTGAAATATTGAGATGTATAAAATTGCCGGCTTTGGGCTGATAGGGCCTTGCTTTCCTCTTTGTAAACGTATAAAGATCGAAATAATTACACACAAGAATGTTTCTTTTAATCCGGAGTTTCCAGCAAACCACAATTATCGCCCTTCATATAGAAAAGAGAACTTCTTCAGATATGTTTTTGTTGTTGATCAATTTCAAATACGATAATCACAGCGCTATTTTTCGTTAGACAATGTGATGGCCCAGTGAATGGATTCGACGAAAGTGAAATTATTTTCAATGACGGTCCGCTGCTTCCAATTATACCGATATTACATTGAATGCATTTTTCAAACACGAATTTTTGCTGCAATATAGTAATATTTGCGGTTAGGAAGAATACCCCAGAACGTAATATATCTTTAGCTATGATTTTCAACAAACAAAATGCGATTCAAAGACTCTTGGCTCTTGTCTTATTGGCGAGTGAGCTTGACATGGCACACCGTGCCGTCAATCAGGAGCCCACCTGGGTGACGTGGCCTTCTCACTCCACGGACAGCTGACTGGGACCTTTTCAGGGTTCAGCGTCAAAATCTCACCTTCAGACGGCGATATAGGCCGATGGGACTTCCAGTTTACCCCACAGGGGCTCGTTACCGTTGTTAATTGGTTAAAAAGGTTGATTATGGGGGGGCGAGGTCGGTAATAAAAGAGGCTCTTTTATTACCGACCTCGACCCCTCTCTATAATCGCGTCATATTTAACCAATTAACAACGGTAACGAGCCCCTGTGGTTTACCCATGAAGGTCTTCCCGAAAAGAACACATTAAGAACTTTTAATTTTTTTGTTTCTTGTGAGAGACTTTGGACTTGAGAATGGGTGATGAAAATTAATCCTCACCCTCCATCAAGCAAGCAATTGCAAGGTATATCTCTTCAAAACGATTAGCGACGAAGATTGCACAATTGTGAAACTTACAACGATTGCAAAAATGACCTTCTACATTTAACATTGGACGGATGTTTACTGACTCTGAGATTTAACCCCTCTTCCAATTGTTCAGTTTGACATATATCAGTCTTTGGCTCGCCGAGCAAAGCACATCATCTAGCTTGATATTACTGGAGCTGACGCCAGCGATGAACTGAATATTATTCTCAATGACATACGCTGGTAGTAAATTATCCCGACTAGTCCTGGGGGTGGAGACATTATACCACTCACTTTCCAACTCTATAGGCTAACTCTGAAACCGTCAAATTTCAATTTTGATTTTGAGAAACAAAAAACGAAAAACGAAAATTGAACTGTGCAAGGTTACACGGACCAACATGCTTTGCTTCGATTATCAGACAAATTAATCTCATCGGGTATATTTTTACTCCCACAGTTACATGCACAGGGTGAAGTTCGCCATATTGGATGATTTGCAAGTAAATGAATAACGCAAATTCCTGGGTTTGCATTGAGACCGCCATTTTAAATTAACCCATTATACCGATATGCAGTACCAGAATTTCACTAGTAGGTCATGATGCTCTAGAGCTGAAAGGACTACAAAGATATTGGATTTGAGCACTTATAGTAATTTCGAAAACAAATCATTGTTGATTCAGCAATCAATTTTGTTGTAGTAACGATGTTTATTCAATATATTATTTGTAAAATGCACAAATGCTAGCTGTTTTGATTATTATGCATCAAGAAGTTTCAGGGTGTTGAAAGCTACGGGACGCTTCTGGTAATCTCGTAGTTTAATTCTCCGTAAAAGACAACACGACAGAGAGCTCCTTCACCTGTGCCATTTTGAATTAACCCTACCTGGCCTGGGGGGTGGGCCAAAATGCCCCCCCCCCCCTACCAAACTTTCTGCGCTATCTCCGGAACGACGAAAAAATGGAGAGCTGAAACTCTGTGACTTCATAGTTAATCATATTTGGGTCATTTTGAGCCTAGTTGCATGACCTCCGAGCAGAGGATCACAGGTAAAATTCAAGATGGCGACCACGTGGGGTACCAGAAAAGTGATATTTTCGTCATATTTCTTCAAAATTTCTGCTTTTCTGCGATGAAAAGTGCACAAAAACTATTTTATTTCACATCACATTAATATTTACTAATTTATCATGAAGCTTTTGCGGAGAAATTACATAAATAAAAAAATCGGAAAATCTGACCGAAAAATCGACCAAATATTGCTGTTTTCGAAAATGACGTCACTGTGACGTCATCAAAGCGGCCATCTTGGATTTTTTTTACATTTTCTGGTAGAGCTTGATCCAAGGGTATGGTGTGGTAAGTTTCAGCTCCCTAGCTCAAGGGGTAAGAAAAATAATGAGGAGGGGCCATTTCGGCCCCACCAGGCCAGATAGGGTTAAGACGAACCTTCGTCTTCAGTGGCTCGTTATTTATAGCACAGAAGGGCTTCCCTCGTGACAATGTTGTACAGTGTCTCACTTGAACCGTGACGTGAGCATTGCCTCGTTTTCGATCTCAAAATATGCCGGCTAAGTCGGCTGCTCGATTACCCAGTAATTGGCCCAGCGTCAAGCTGGTCCAATACTTTATAGGCTGGGGCGTTTTATCGCCCTCGATAAGTATCTGAAGGAAGTATCACTAAGGGAGGTATCATCCACTGGGGGGTTTGCCTATATAGTAGTGGATCCGCCTGACCTTGGGTCAATGACTGGCTGATGTGAACTCCACTGAAAGTTCTGATGTGGAAGTATCGATGCCAGGTTTGGTTTAATACAGTCAGAGACGGAGAAAACTAAGAACAGTGTAAAAAACCTGTTATTTGAATACGGCAAGTTGCGTATAATCGAGAGGCAGTTTGTTGATGAGTAAAGCCCTTTCCTCCTATAAGCACTGAGCCAATGAACAAGCCCTTCTTAATTCAAAATGGCGCTGGTCGACAGACCAATCGCTGGAAGGCAGACGGCTGACTGTCACCGTCTGTCAATACATTGAGTTGACGGAGAGTACTACAGTCTATTCGGAGGTTGCATAAACTTCAATATCTTCGAACATCAGAATATTTCACGAATATTTCTATCTCACTATGCAATGCAAGTCATGTTTCCTTGAATTGAGGAACAGGGGCGTTAAAATCCGTGAGAAAATTCGACCTGAAGTGGATATTGTCGTCACACACACACGTGCACCCAAACCCGGAGGGTGACGCCCCTGCACTGTACACTGAGCTGAATTGGATATACGGACAAATCGGTTCATGTCGCGCGAAGTTGCTCAAGGCTGGGCGTCTTTATTATGAGATCAATGACAGCCCGATAGACCATCTGTGTACTCGCTATTCTCTCTCACAGTGTCACTATCGATGACCAGTCTTCTGTTCAGCGTCGATTATCCAGATATGGTTGGTATGAGAATATTGCATATATTTTTATCTCAAGTGTTTGTTTGTCGTTTGATTCGCACACCGAAGATCGATTCAAATATATTTCTTTGTCGATATACCCACACTGAGTATGGTTAATCTAATTTACTTTGTCGCATTGAAATGGCAAGAGATAAGATATTTCATCGAGTACTTGAATAGCAAAGAAGAAATATCGTCTGTATCGTTTAATAATTCATCTTGCAAACAAAAATTTAAAAGTACAATTGTATAACGTTCAGAGTGTTGCTTCTCATCTTTGCCCAGTCTTCACTAATATGATATTTCGTCTTCTGATATTATGAAAGTCAAGAACAGTTTTAGAAAATTGAAACCTATCTCCAGGCTCCGAATAGATGCGTTGTATTTTGAATGATAACTAAACTCAACTGCCCTCAGTTATAACGGTTTGAGAAAGAAAAAATAAGACAAAGATTTTATTCTTGTTTCTTTTTCGACAAAAAAAAGTGAGTGGGAGGGGGACATTTTGCCCTAGTACTTTGTATTTTAAGGAAGAATCTGTTCGAATGGTGCATGCCGGATTCAAATTCGAGGTTCTAACTCTTGCTGTGGTACGGAATTACAGTGACACCATCCAGTTTGAGCCACAAGTATTCGCATTCCCGACCAACCACATCACTGGAGTATATATACCAGCCACCAGTCAGATTTTCGGACAGAGAGCCCATGGAACGGTGAATGCGCTGTGGGGAGGTTGATTTCCGGATTCCCTCCCTCACTAAAATGAATTGTCTAAAGCTAATTTTAATGGGGAGACCAGGCCATTCTTCTTAGTTTGGACAAATTAGACAGACTCTTGAATCATTGATATCCCAGATAAGACTAATTATGTAATGACCCGATTTCACTTAAACCGCCATGACTTTCCTTCCTGCCGCTTCTTATCTCGCATACTTAATCGACTCAACGAAATCATCAAAGTCACGTGGCCATATATACTCTCTAAAAAAACTTGAGTGAACTGTTCCACTGAAGTTTGAGTGAAATGTACCTGTTCACTCAAACTTGAGTTTCTTTTCACTCAACTTGAGTTAAAACCACTAAAGTTCACTCAACTTGAATGTCACTTAAGTTGAGTGCATTTAACTCAAGTTGAGTGAAAAATTCCACTCTTACTTGAGTGAATTTTTAGAGAGTGGGCACTTTCAAATTCCAATATCAATTCGAAATTTAGAACTCCAATTAGAAATTTTGAATTCAAATTTCATATAAGATTTAAATATTTCAATGAAAAGTTGATATGAACAGTTTATATAGGACGATGTCCCAAAACTATAGCGATTCTCCTCAAATCAGTCTGAAGTTGATCTCATCATGGGATAGAATTTCATTAACCTAATTTATTGTGCAACAGACCATCACATAACAGTGTCAGCTCATTTTTACAATGAATTCCTTTCATAGGGAAATTAACGTCATGCAACATGAACTACCTGCCCTTAGCAATATAGATTTATAACCGGACGGGCCAGGTATAAATAGTCTGACCAGATTAAATACTCCCATTGTTCTCATAACACGTGACCGTTTTCTACGCGGACGACATTTCCGCCTGCAAACGTCTTATATTTGTCATTTCACTCGTTATTGGAGTATTAGAGTTTAACTGCTAGATTTAAGGTAGCCTATAGTATTGGACCCTTCTACGGAGGGCCAATGATCGGCTGATGCAGCAACAACATTTTCCCAGTTAGACGGCAGATTTTGAAATCGAAAACGAAGCTGCGCTATGTCATCAGTCAACTGAGACAGTCACGTGGTTGTGTTCGAAGATTGGGGTGGCTCCTATAAATAGAGATTCAATGAAAATGCTCGTATTAGTTTAAAATGGCGGGGTCGAAAGACCAGTCACTGAAAGGGAGGCAGCTGGATCAGTACGTTGACACTGTCTGTTAATATCTTGATTTAACAGAGAGTATACTACGGTCTAGAGTTAAGGCGAATATAACATGCGCTCTAATGGAAAATGTTGGAGTCTAGTCTGTTAATCCATATTCATGAATGTTGGTCTACCTTCAACCGCGATTGTGCGATTGGATAGTTCCAAGGAATCCCACAAACCAGTT
>JAVTVY010031771.1:0-12605 GCA_036873755.1 Hanleya hanleyi
TCGTCCCGTATAGACTGTTGGACCAGTTTTAGACGTGGGCATTATTGTTGTTTGGTCATCAACTGGTAGGACTTGTCATTTCTACGCAGGACCTTAATTATTATGGTCGCATTCTACTTCGGTCACTGCAGTGCCTTCGGTCTTATTACAGACGTCATCCCTCAATCCATTAGTGCTGGTATTGACGTCTCTACTTCCACCGCTGTTTTTGGTGGCAGTCCCGCCACATCGTCTTGTGGGGTGTTCATTTCCGGCTGATAGTTTAGGTTGGATGCCAGTCTTCACATCAATTTAAAAAAAAAAAAAAAAAGTCGATGTTTTCATCCAATCGGTCTTCTACATCGCAACTATCAAGCGAAATGGGCCTATTTCATCTCCTGGTGCTGAGAACGTGATGCCGATCCCGACTCTGCCTCGGTTTTCCTTAGTAGCTGATTTCCTCCTTCACCTCCATCATGATAAGAAGTTTCAAATCAGCACCATTGAGTGGTATCGTTCTGCTCTGGCTAGGGTTTTACGTTTTCCTGCCGGCATCGACATTAGTCTAAACTACAATGTCTCTGCGCTTATTCGGTTTTTCGTGTTACAGTCTCGCCGTATTCGCCAGCTGTCTACGTATTGGGATATTGGTGTGGTTCTGTGTGCTCTGATTCGTCCGCCCTTTGAACCCTTACAGTCCGCCTCTCGTAAGGCTGTTGCCTACAAGACTGCTTTTCTGGCGCCTTTTGCTTTGGCGTCTAGAGTGTCTGAACTTCATGCTCTTGAGAGATCATCTATGACCTGGACGGCGGTTTGGTCTCGCATTTCCTGTCGACCCATTCCTGAGTTCATCGCCAAATATAAGTCTCTTCACCTAGGTCCGTGTGCTCAACGTTTGTTCTCCTTCCCTGCGTTATCAGACTTCGTGTATGACTTTGTAGACGACATTCTGTTATACCCTGTTCGAGACATACGCCAGTACGAGTATGAGCTGGCCGAATGGGTAGAGTCGCGAGAAGAGTTATCGTTTATATCTCACTCGTTCCGTCTCACATTACTAAGAATTTCATTGCTTCGTGATTGAAGAAGACCATAAAGTGGTCATATCAATTGGCCACTGACGCTCCCCCACTACTATCTACTGCTTCTTCTCAGAAATTCGTGCCATCGCTACATCATGGCCTTTATGGAAGAACTTGTCCCTTCATGACATTGTCCAGTCCTGTAAGGCTTGGACGACAAACTTCAATTTCTATCTGAGAGATATGTCAGTGCATTCAGATAGAGTGACCACGCATGGGCCGCTGGTGGCTGCCCAGCACGTGGTCAAGTGACTTTTCAAAAAGAGAGGGGGTGGGGCATTTTTCATCATCGCAGCAGGTCAGCCAGCTTGCTGTATCATCTCATCTCTCAGTCATATGATATGTCCACATACTACATGATCACCTAAGAAAGAAGTAATAGGTCAGCTTGCCAGCCACCGGCTCGCAAGTCATCAAGCACGGCCTGACACAATGAAGAGTTTTAATTTAACCCTATTGACGAGGGCCCTTCAGGAGGTAAAAGCATTTTGGGAAAGGTATTGCGCCACTATTTTCAAGAACTCTGGCGTTGAATGTATGTGGATATTGAAAAACTCAAAATGTCTTACGGAAGAACTTGATGCTAAAGGTCACATACCGTACAGACATGTATCCACATGGGATTCTCTCTCTATACTACAATCCCTCATCAGGACCGTCTAAGTTCATTAATAGTATCTGTGTTCAAGAAAAGTGATCGTAGATATATTAATGTCGGAAGCCATAAAGCATTCTTTAGCTCGACTACATACAAGAGATATCATTCATGGGATGTTTCTTTGTTTATAGAGTTGCTTGAATTTCTCATTAAAAATATCTATGTGAAATTTGGCAACACAATATATCAGCAGCATATAGGTATTCCAATGGGTACTAATTGTGCACCCCTGTTGGCCGACCTGTATCTGTTCTCTTATGAATATGACTATATGCAGGCGCTTTCAAAAACCGATCCATTCAAAGCCCGTTCCTTCTCATTCACCAAACGCTATATAGACGATCTTCTCGCTGTGGATAATCGCTATATAAATGACGCAGTGAAGGATATATATCCACCTTCACTGGATTTGAAGGAAACTACAGATAGCCCTACAGGCACATCTTATTTAGATCTCTATCTCTATAAAAATGAAGCGGGCATTCTCTCTCGTCGACTTTATGACAAAAGAGATGATTACAATTTCGACATCGTAAACTATCCCTTTCTGGACAGTAATATTCCAGTGGGACCTGCATATGGCGTATACATATCTCGCTTAGTAGCATTTGCTAGATCCTGTGTTAAATGTGATGATTTTAATCAACGTCACAAAACACTGTTGCAGAAACTTATAAAACAGGGCTATTCCACCAAGCGCCTCCACTCAAAGTTTCTCAAATTTGGCGATACATATCGCATGCTGATAGCAAAATACGAACGTAGCGTGCAAGATCTATGGCGCTACGTTTCGTAACTTGTGTCTAATTCCGCTTAACCCGGGGCTAGGGGCCGTATGAACCCATGTACTTCAAGATCCTCATGGTACTCATATGAACAGTCACAATCAAAGCGTGACTGAGATACATCATTCTTTAGATGACGACTTTACAACGAATATTATGGATTAAGAATACTGATCAGCGATACGGATTTGATATTTTTGGAACATCATGATGTCTTGCCGGCATCATTGAAAACTGTTGACCGCTTCTCTCTTGCAGGAAACAAGCCTATGTTTATGTATACTTTTGTCTTTTTGAATTTGGTGCTAATACTGTTATATGGAAATGGAATAGGTCTTTGGATTATGGACGCGGATATTCTCTAATGGACGACGGCTGGATTATGAATGACGGACTAGACGCTTGGAATTTACTGCAGATTTGCTTGTGTTCTTTCAGGTTGAAGCTATGACCTTCTAGTTCATCTCGGCTGAGTCACCTGCGGTCAACTCACAAGTTCAACGTACAAAGAACTGACACTTTTGTGAGTAATAATAATGTTTATTTTCAGGTCACC
This sequence comes from Hanleya hanleyi, assembly GCA_036873755.1. Lineage (NCBI taxonomy): Eukaryota > Metazoa > Mollusca > Polyplacophora > Lepidopleurida > Hanleyidae > Hanleya > Hanleya hanleyi. The sequence goes on from JAVTVY010031771.1 coordinate 3,061, forward strand.
AGTGTCAGCAACAGTAAAGTACAGAGTTGACGTAGGCGTAGAGTAGACTCCGAGCTTCCGCTGTCAACTCACAACAGTCCAGTGTCAGCATCTGGGGTTAAAGTACACAGAGTTGGACGTAAGGCGGAATGTGGACTGACGATGGTGTCAGTGGGTCACCTTGTACAGACGATGGAGGTTTCTTCCCATCTCCTACATGCTTACCTCCGAACTCATGGCGCTCAGGTTCCTGAGTTACTATGGCGGTAAAATTGCACACCACAACCACGATCACAGCTACATGGATGAAGACATTCAAAAGATAAGTAACTTCTATTACAACTCAATAATTAACCACTGCGTCACCAACCAGGGTTCTTTTTGTTGAGAATTATTGTCATATCTGTGCTCTTTTTAGGTCACCTAAGACAAGTAATAGGTCAGTTGGCCAGCCGCCATCTCTCAAGTTATCTTTTAAGGCTTGACTCAATTAGGATTTTTAATCTTTGCCTTTACTGCAGATTTGTTTGTGTCATTTCAGGTTAAAGCTTTGATTTCTTCTTCCAGATCATCTCAGCTGAGTCATCTGCGTCCATCCTAGGGTGTCCAGTGTCAGCAACATGGACTAAACTACAGAGGATTGATGAAGACGTAGAGTAGACTCAGAGATTCCGCAGCCAACTCTCAACAGTCCATTGTCAACTTCAGGGATTAAAGTACACTGAGTTGGACGTAAGGCGGAATGTGGACTGACGGTGGTATCAGTTGGTCGGCTGGTATGGTACGATGGCGTTTTCTCCCAACTCATACCTGATTACTTCCGGATTCAGGCGCTCAGGTTCCTGAGTCATTATGGCAGTAGTACTTCGCACCACTACCACAATCACAGAACCGGACACCTTGTATGCTACATTGGCGACCAGAGATCCCAACTCATACATGCTGCCTCATTCCGGCAAAAGTGCCTGAATCCTGCACGGGAGGTAACATTGTGCTCCACATCCAAGACCACAGCTACTTGCATGAAGACATGCAACAAGATAAGTAGCCACTTCTTATATCCATGACTACCTTCTGCGTTCTGACCAGGGTTTTCTTGTTGAATATTATTGTGTCTTGTTTGTGATTATCTCAGCGGATATTCAGCCTGCCATTGCAAATACATCAAGGCCGAGGTTCCCACCTCCATTTGTTGGTAGTGAGGTATAAATCAAAGCAGGTGTAGGTTTGGGCAATAAATATTAAACATTTATAAACAATGTTACTATTTATAACCAAACCAAACCTGCTTTGATGTAATGGCCCTCCCATCATTCCCCTCACTCCGCGGCCTTGTACACTACAGGTCTCGGTTTATAACAAAAGAAAAGAGGAAGTGGATACTGTGGGCAGACTATATATATCCTGGCTGAGCTGAGAGAGCTCCCCTAAAGGGAGACTACTCCCCGGGGGGATAACTCCCCAGGGGAGATAACTTTTGTTTTAAAACTTCCGTTTTATCGTTTGTATTGTATTCCTGGCGGGGATTAAGGCATAAATCAAAGCAGGTTTGGTTTGGTTATAAATAGTAACATTGTTTATAAATGTTTAATTTTCGAGAGTTTGTGTTGTATGTGTTCCCAAATGCATGCATTCGTGTTAAACAAAATGATCCTTGCTTCAGAATGAACATAATTCCCCACAATAAAGTATCTTGAACTTCGCAAAATTGATGTAGAATGACTTCCAACATGTAAACTGTAAAAGATATACAGCCTTTGTATATGATGTTTATTTCAAGGTTTTAAGTAAATTTTACCTCCCCATCAGAATATTTTGGCAATGTTATGAACCAGGATAATTACTCTGAGGATTTATGTGAGTCAAAAGACAGGATAAACAATGACAGTTCTAAACAATGAAACTCTGGGGCCATGATAATGTACCTTATCAGACACTTCCATGACTGGGTGAATGTTCTGCCAGTGTGTTCTTCAAACCAATGAAAATTCCTGATCGTTTTTTGAAAATTTGGTGTGATCAATCAGCTATTCTTCTGTGCAAATCAGTGTTGATTGGTCAGCTCATTCAGATGATTTAAATAGGTTTTAACTGTTGATTCAGTTGTTAATTTAGAAAGATGCTGACTGTTGATTCAGATGTAAATTTAGACAGGTTTTGGCTGTTGATGTATGTCAATTTAGACAGGTTTTGATTGTTGATTCAGATGTCTATTTAGACAGTTGCTGACTTTATTCAGATGTTGATTTGAACAGGTGCTCATAGTTAATTCAGATGTCAGTTTAGACAGGTTTCAACTTGATTCAGATGAAAATTTAGACAGGTTTTGACTGTTGATTCAGATGTTAAGTTAGACAGGTTGTAACTGTATACGCTCATCCCCATATCTTCCTGTTTAAAACACTCAATTGGTCCATTCAAATTCAAATAAATAAATCGGTATTTTCATTGGCTTGCAGTAATGGAAAACTTCACCCAACCAATCACATCACAGTTATTGTGTTAGTAATTATCATATGTTACCCAAGAACAAATTGTTACACTGATGCCAGGCTATGCATTCGTTCATTATGTCTCCCCCAACTATGTTGGGGGGAGACATCTAGTGTTTGTGCTGTCTGTCTGGATGTCTGGATGGATGTCTGTCCGTCCCCTTGCCTTGTCTGCAAGATATCTTGAGAACTACTGGATGGAATTTCACCAAACTTGGATGGAAGCTTCATTAGGATAGCCCCCTCATTTGATTAGGTTTTGGTGTATGTGCGTGCATTCATCCGTGTCCGGTGTCCGTCCGTCCGTCCATCTACTTGTACATGTATATACAGGCCTTGTCTGCAAGATATCTTTAGAACTACTGGACGGAATTTCACCCCACTTGGATGGAAGCTTCATTGGCATAGCCCCCTCATTTGATTAGATTTTGGTGTGTTTGCGTGCATTCATCCATGTCCGGTGTCCGTCCGTCCGTCCATCTACTTGTACATGTATATACAGGGCTTGTCTGCAAGATATTTGGAGAACTACTAGATGGAATTTCACCAAACTTGGATGAAAGCTTCATTGGGATAGCCCCCTCAGTTGACTAGGTTTTGGTGCGTGTGCATGTGTTCATCCGTGTCCGGTGTCCGTCCGTCCGTCCATCTACTTGTACATGTATATGCAGGCCTTGTCTGCAAGATATCTTGAGAACTACTGGACGGAATTTCACCACACTTGGATGGAAGCTTCAGTGGGATAGCCCCCTCATTTGATTATGTTTTGGTGTGTGTGCGTGTATTCGTCCATGTCCGGTGTCCGTCCGTCCGGCCATCTACTTGTACATGTATATACAGGGCTTGTCTGCAAGATATCTGGAGAACTACTGGACAGAATTTCACCAAACTTGGATGGAAGCTTCATTGGGATAGCCCCCTCATTTGATTAGGTTTTGGTGTAGGTGCGTGCATTCATCCGTGTCCGGTGTCCGTCCGTCCGTCCATCTACTTGTACATGTATGTACAGGCCTTGTCTGCAAGATATCTTGAGAACTACTGGACGGAATCTCACTCCATGTGGATGGAAGCTACAGTGGGAGAGCCCCCTCATTTGATTAGGTGTTGGTGTGTGTGCGTGCATTCATCCATGTCCGGTGTCCGTCCATCCATCTACTTGTACATGTATATACAGGGCTTGTCTGCAAGATATCTGGAGAACTACTGGACAGAATTTCACCAAACTTGGACGGAAGCTTCATTGGGATAGCCCCCTCATTTGGCTAGGTTTTGGTGTGTGTGTGTGTGTGTGCATGCGTTTGTCCGGTGTCCGTCCGTCCGTCCGGCCATCTGTTTGTACATGTATATACAGGCTTTGTCTGCAAGATATCTTGAGAACTATTGGATGGAATTTCACCAAACTTGGATGGAAGCTTCATTGGGATAGCCCCCGCATTTGATCAGGTTTTAGTGTATGTGTGCATGCATTCATCCGTGTCCGGTGTCCGTCCAACCGTTCATCTACCTGTACATGTATATACAATGAAAATCGCTTCTTTGTAATTAATATTTTCAGATACGCAGCTTTGTTTAAGATACTTATTGCTACATTCATTTTATAGCACTTTCCCTTAAATTATGTGCCCATTCAAGGCAGGGTGGGAGGTTGGGGGAGACGTATGTTTTTGCTCAAAAAAACAACCAGCATTGGCTTCATGCCGGAGCGGCAACTCAAGGGTCAAAGCGGAACCTCTAGTTATCCATCATTTTGTATTTGAAGGAATAGGCTGTCCAGCACCAGTGGCCCCTGACAATGGCCATGTGGAGATCGTTAATGACCCTGGGAGTGGAACTGATGACCCCGGGTTTGGCACAACGATCGTATACAGTTGTGATGTGGGTTACACCATGTTGGGGCAGTCGCGAGCTTTTTGTACCGTTGACGGGACTTGGTCATCGCCTGTACCGGTTTGTACAAGTAAGTAATTTTCAATCCTCAGGTGAAAACAAGCAGTCTCGATACCTAATATCTTGTTGTAATTAGCCAGTACCTGTATATCTGTCTTTCAGTCCCATGAAATATATGGGGAAAAATGATATCTGAAAGTTTATTCAGATTGTAAAAAAAAATGTGTGGCATCAAGTAGTCTCTTACTGTCTGTTCACAGCCAAACAGGACTAGCTGCAAAAACAATACGGAGATTAAATTTGATCCTGCCAATGTTCTTTGAACTTCTCTCATTCTGCCACTCATGTATATACACGGTTTAAGACAGCTGGAACTTTACCTGCCTTCCTTCTGACGTTTTGGGTACAACTGAGGAGTTACAGTTCCAGGGTCATCTCGTATTGCACAAGAAATAGGACTATAATTTGGGAAGTTTGAAGTGTGTAAACTGCAGTGTATCTTTGCTACAGTGTGTTGGAAACTTGGAATTTAACCAGTAGTATTTTGCAGAATATGTTCAGGATTTACTTGCCTAGATGTCATCTTTTGCCTAAAGGACCCCAGCACTTCCAGGACTGCACCCTCACCTAATATGATGGGATGTTATTTTTTTCCTCCTACTCCAATTATTCAGTATGATCAAGACAAGAAGCAGTTATGTAAATGTGATGTCTGTAAAACTGTTTTTTGTATAGGATCAGTTTGCACCAGGATTACAGAGGTGGAGAATGCCATAGTTAACAGTCCAGACCCTGTGTATGTGGGAGACCTCGTATCTATCCAGTGTAACCCAGGTTACAAGGGGGATCAACCCCAACCCCACGTGTACCCTCTACGCTGTATGGCTAATGGGGAGTATGATGCACCAATACCACGATGTACAGGTATGGGAAATGTTTGACTCATTTTAAATGTTGGACACCTGTGGTATGTTGGACTCATGGGAAATGTTGGGACTCGGAAATGTTGCAGCCATGAAAGGTTGGGCCCTTGTGGTTTATTTTACTTGTGAAAAATGTTCAACTCAAGGGATAGGTTCAACTTCTGGGAAATGTTTGATTCTGGAGCAATTTTTGACTCTGATGGAAAATGTTGGGCTCATGGGAAATGCTGGGATTTGGGGGGAAAATTTGACTCAAGGGAAATATTTGATTCGAGGGAAATGATCAACTCATGGGCAGTGTGTGATTCTGAAGCAATGTTTGATGCATGAGAAATGTATGGGACTCACAAAAAATATTGGACTCGGCTGAGTGATAAAACACTTGATATTAAATGTAATTCCCTTGTTACACTTTGACAAAAAAAAGGTCTTTCAAAATTTTTCTTCATATTCTGTGTCTTCATATCTGGTGATAAATATGCATGAATTATCCATAGTCAAGGAAAAAGTATGCTAGCTTGTAAAATCCTGTTTAAGACAGAAGCTATACTATTTTATTCTGTTGATGATTCTATTTACATAAAAAGTACGTTTTCTGTGGACAATTTCAAGTTAACAATCTCAAAAATGGCAATTGAATTTCCAAAGTATAAACAATATGTAATCCATCGGTTTTTTTTTTTCCTTGACAGATATTGATGAATGTGAGGACCAAGAAGTGTGTGGTATCCATGGATGTGAAAATATTGATGGGTCATACTTCTGTACTTGTCTGCCGGGATATAAACACAAAGAAGGGGACCGTACAGTTTGTGAGGGTAAGCCGACATGTCAGAAATAGTCTAAAGGCTAGGGAAAATAAGAGCCATCTGTTATTTTCAGGTGTTTTATATTTTTAGGTTAAAACTTCCTGTTAGTAAAGCATGGAAGTGTGGAGGATCAAAACTTGTGACCTTAAAGAGTAGGGCACCAAATTGAGGTGCTCTAGGTCACATACATGTAGCTACCTCTTTCAACAAAGGAAGTCCAAATAGGATAAGGGTACATGTAGTACTGGTTAATCACATTTCTTACATGGTCAATATATGGGGCGGTACATTATTTGCCATTTTCTCTACAGAATTCTAATCTGAATATTTCCAGAAGTGGTATAAAATTTGGTTTACACTTCTTAAGTTTGCATCTCTATAAATATTGTTTAAGTTAACATCGAAAGGGTTATTCAAGGCATGTTGAGTTTTCTTCCATCCGAAAATAAGTGTTGTGTTGTTTCAGATTGACCAAATTTTATTTTCATGATTGTACTCCTCATTTATTATCTGTCGGCTTGACCAGTACACGAATAACACTTCACTCACATTTGTAAACAGTACATTGTCAGATTTTGACAAAGTGAAATTTCAGATGTGAATATATCGTTCTTTTCTTGCTCACCCATCTTCTCACACCAGTTCACTTTCTATGTTCTCCCTTCGAACGAGCCTCGGTATGTTAGCCCACCAGTTATCTTCAAAGGACTTATAAATAGACATGCGACGTCGTTGACCTCATATCCATTTGAATTTCAAAATGTGTCAAAGAAGAGGGTTATTAATTGACTCACTTAAATATCGGGTCAACCCAACTGCCATATTAGGACAAAATGATGTAACTACTTGTGGAAGACGTCGCCCAATGCACATTCAGGGTGTAGATTCTGATTGGGTCAACTCTCGTTCGTAGGTGAAATATACACCTCAAATTGTGAACACTGAAGGTGGTCTGATACATCAAGGCTATTTCGAAGTGTGAATGTAAAATTTGGCTTGGTATAATGAAGATATGTTCATTATAGCCCTTTCCAGTAAGTATCTGATTCCCCCCTGAATAACTGCCGCTCTTTAAAGTGTAACCGTGGTACCTGTGTAAGATTATACCATATTCAAGATAATGATGTGAATAACAACACGTAGTGAAGTTTTCCCCAACATTTCACTCCATCTCGGAGGATTCAAAGGCAGATTTCTACAGTGGGAGAGAAATTTGCACTGCCTCTTTTGACAGCAGAGATGACGTTCGAGTGTCCTGCACCGTCTGCGGGATATCTCGGCAATGCAGAGAATGGAACAGTTTTGTAACAATGTTGCATTGTGACGGGGTCTATCGTTCGATAATAACGTCATGCTTGTGGCGCTGTACACTATAATAACATTAATAAGACTGAAATTGTTAAAAATTAAAGTCGTAAAACAAGAAAAGTATAAATTGTATAATTTGGAAGATTATCTTGGGTATGACGTAAACTTGCAAAAGTACCACAGTTACACTTTAAGGTTAGAGGTATGAAAAGCTACTTCTGCGAAGTAGTCATCTCGATTTCACTTCTACCAAAGGCACCCGCAATTATTGTGATTAATATATTTGTAAACTATTCCAGAATATATTTTTTTGAGGAATTATTCTATTGATATATTTTACATGAACTGATAGATCCTGTATACATGAACAGTAAAAAGATAATTTTTGGGAAAAATAGAATATTTAATTTCTGAAACTAATTGTGGGGGCCTTTGGTACTTACTGGAAGTTCGATGCACCAGCACGCCTCCAGTGGAACAAGGGAGACAAAACCCTTTCCCAATTGGGCGATACACTGTGTGGTTTTTACCCCTCGGCCATTTTGGCCTCGGGGGTATTGTCATTGCCATGTACGTCTGTCCGTACGTCCGTCCGTTTGAGATACAACCACCAAATTTTCAACACTTATTTATCTAGTGCTAAGTCAGACGCCTATTGAAAGTGGCTTCCCTCGGCCCATATTTTACAGAGTTCTGCCCCTTTACAGATATATTAATTTCTATTTCTGTCCTATACGCCTGAATATAACCAACTATATATGCAGAACTGTGTTTGGTATAGCTACTATTTTTTGGAAACTTATTTATATTGTTGTATGCTACAAGCCAACAAAGGATTACTCGCCTCGGCTTATGGAGTTATGCCCCTTTCGGATGTAATAATCTTCGATTTTGTTATCTGTAGTTGAATGTACAAGTTATATCTGCAGATCCGTGTTCAGTACAGCTTATTCGTCTCGGTTCTTATTTTACAGTAGTGCCAAGTCCGACGCCTATCGAAAGTGACCCATACTTCACAGAGTTATGCCCCTTTACTGATATATTAATTTCTATTTCTGTCCTATATGCCTGAATGTAACTAACCATATCTGCAGAACTGTGTTCGGTATAGCCACTATATTTTGGAAACTTATTTATATTGTTGTATTCTACAAGCCAACAAAGGATTTCTCGCCTCAGCTTATGGAGTTATGCCCCTTTCAGATGTAATAATCTCCAGTTTTGTTATGTGTAGCTGAATGTACAAGTTCAATCTGCAGATCCATGTTCGGTACAGCTTATTCATCTCGGTTCTTATTTTACAGAGTGCTAAGTCAGACGCCTATCAAAAGTGGCTCCCTTCGACCTATATTTTACAGAGTTATGCCCCTTTACAGATATATAATTTTTCTATTTCTGTCCTATATGCCTGAATGTAACCAACTACTGGTATATCTTGATCATCCCACATAGAACTATCTCTTCCCCAATTCACACTACACATGGGTCACAATCACTTGGGGAAAGCCGAGGGGTTTTGATTGCATCAATCTCATGTTTTTTTCAGATGTGAATGAGTGTGATTTCTCCAATGGTGGCTGTGACCACATTTGTATAAACACAGAGGGCAGTTATAGGTGTGACTGTAGACCAGGATATAACTTGTATCAGGGAGATCCCACCGACACACTGCTACCTGGCAAATCCTGTATAGGTAAGATTACTGACTCCGATACAAGTGCATCATGGTATATATTCTAAAATCAGGCAGTTTGATAGGTCTGTTTGAAAATTTGAAATTAATGAACTCGTATAATTGGTCAGCTTCAGGATAATATTAGAAATTCTAACCAACCTGAACAATTTAATTTAGAGCTGTTTATGGGGGGGGGGGGAGTGGGGAGAATACGAGTTTTGCTAACCCCAACCACTCATATACCGTTTATCATATCCCCCTATTGTTAAATGACTGTATACCACCAACACGCATATACCGTGGAACTGAAAAATCTCCCCCACCCCATCCCATGTACTTCTTTCTTGAACAGCCCTTATTCTCAAAATTGTTGATGTGTTTATTTATTGAGGTATCATTGAAATAGAGATATGATGCACACCTATTACATGTGTGATTTGCATAATTCTACTGTGTATTGAAGATAAACTAA
>JAVTVY010031772.1:0-11833 GCA_036873755.1 Hanleya hanleyi
CAAGGGAAAGAAATATGTAACAACTTTAACACCGACACAGGATGTACTCGGTCGATTTGCCCTTTCACGCACATCTGTGCACTGTGCAAAAACAATCACCCGTCTAACCAATGTAAAAAATCCAGATCCACCAGCCAGTCTAGCGCATCTCACTGACTACCTACAGACTTTACTTTTGAAGCGTCGACTCCAATTAATGTAAATAAATTGGAGGATGAACTCACTGATCACCCTGACCGTAAGTTTGTGACCTATTTATGTGATGGTTTACGGAATGGTTTTCTGACGGGCATTACGCATTTACCAACAGAATCACTTGAATGCACTAACAATTTATCCGCTCGAAGGGACCCAGAAACTGTGACAAGCTTACTCCAGACCGAATTAGAAAAAGGTTTTCTGATTGGCCCCTTCTCTACACCACCATTCCCAGTATATCGTATTAATCCATTGGGTGTGGCAGAGGGTAAATACTCCAAGAAAAAACGACTGATTGTAGACTTGTCTGCACCCCATGATGACCCGGAGAGACCGAGCCTGAATGAGCTGATCGATAAAGAATGTTATTCTCTGTCATACGTAAAAGTCGACGACGCCATTAGGCAAATCAAACAGTTCGGACAGTATTCCAACATGTGCAAGTTTGACATTAGTGATGCATTCAAACAAATGCCTATACACCCTTCTATTTGGCATCTCCATGGAGTCAAATGGCAAGGCCACTATTATTTCTTCGTCAGACTTGTTTTTGGTTCCCGATCGAGCCCAAAAATCTTTGACACCCTTTCTCAGGCCATTTGTTGGATAGCGCGCAACAATTACGACGTCGCTTTCATCATACATTTATTGGATGACTTTTGGACTTGTGACAGACCAGATTTCTGCGCTTTGAGGACAATGGCCATTATGACCATGATTTTCAAATCCCTCAATATACCTCTGGCTAGTCATAAAACTGAAGGTCCTGTATTTGTCTTGGAGTACCTAGGTATTATGCTTGATAGTGCTCAATTGTTAGCATACTTACCGGACAACAAGAAAGAACGAATAAGAGAGACATTAGCACAGATGATGCATAAGACATCCTGCACCAAACGTGAATTACTGTCACTGTTAGGCCACTTGAATTTTGCAGCAAAAGTGGTTATTCCTGGCAGGTCTTTTGTATCCTATCTGATTCAGTTATCTACTACTGTGAAAAAGTTGCATCATCACGTGTCCTTAAACCTTGAGTGTCGTCAGGAGCTATTACTATGGCATGATTTCCTGGAATCGTGGAATGGAATTCACTTGTTTCTACACGATGACGTGGTAGATGCTTGTGACCTTGATCTTTATACCGATGCATCTTCCACTATTGGCTTTGGAGGTTTCTTTAAAGGTCAGTGGTTTTGTGACAGCTGGCCGAAAGAATTGACCAGTGGAGAAACTGATGAACTGTCTATGGCATTGCTGGAATTATACCCCATTGTTGTCGCAGCTATGTTATGGGGTAACCAGTGGTCTCAACAGCGTATTAGATTCTACTGTGACAATCAAGCAACAGTACACATTATCCGCAAAGGTCGCGCAGCATCAAAATGTCGTTCAATTATGAAACTTATGCGCAGACTAACATTGCTGTCCATGCAGTACAACTTTGTCATCCTGGCAGAATACTTGCCAACCTATCAAAACGACATAGCTGACTCGTTGTCACGTTTTCAATTTCAGAGGTTCCAACGTCTGGCCCCCTCGGCTGCCAAACACCCGACACTGTGTCCGCCATACTGCAATGTGATCCTTTACTAAATAGTGAAGTGAAACAACTTTGGAGTTCAGCGATTACAAGCAGGACTAGACAATCCTATCAAACTGGCATTAGAACGCTATTGCATTTTTTGACTATGCATAATATCTTTTGCTCTCAGACTAATTTGCCAGTCTTGTCAGAAGAACTGCTAATTTTATTTGTGACATACTGTTTTAGACGTCTTCATGTATGTTTTGGGACTATCAAATTATATTTGTGTGGGATTAGATTTACATACCTGGAAGCTGGTCTACCTAACCCATTAACAGATCAAAATGGGTCAACCTTAGAGCGATTGAGCTTGATATGTAAATCTATCAAACGTGAACAAGGTGTTATTGTTAGACACAGACTACCAATTACAGCCGATATAGTAGCATGCATTTGTAAAACGTTGCAAAAAGGAGTATTTTCACAATTTACTGATATAATGATGAAAACTGCAATCACTGTAGCTTTCTTTGGTTTTCTTCGATGTGGTGAATTTACTGTGATGGGAAAATTTATTCCCCAATTTCACTTATGTTTAGGAGATATCCAATTCGATAGTACTAAGCCATGTGTTTACCTCCGCCTCAAAGCTTCCAAAACTGACCCTTTCAGGAGAGGAATAACATTGACATTATTCAAAAATTCCAAGATATGCCCTGTGCTGGCTCTCCAAAACTACATGTCCATCAGATGCAACTTGGGCTTTGGGCACAACCCATCACACCCGCTATTTATCACAGATGATGGTAATCCACTTTCACGATCAGTGTTTATACAGAATTTACGCTCAGTGATAAGTAGAATTGGCCTTCAACCTGGCCTGTTTTCGGGTCATTCTTTCCGTTCAGGAGCGGCGTCGTCTGCTGCTCGTGCTGGCGTGCAAGATCACATGATCAAACTTTTGGGACGCTGGTCATCAGACTGTTACAATAGATACATTCATACATCCAGTGGTTCACTTCAGACCGCTCAAATGGCCATGGCCGCCTTGATGTGAACTTGCTCATAGGTGTATGTACCAAATGACATATATAAGCTAGGTTAGAAGAGTCATTTGTCTAGTCCATTTAATTGTTCAGCGTGTAAGTCTAGTAAATGATATTGCATGTATCTTGTTTTCCATAACCAGGTAGTATTATGTATGCAATATTGCATAGAAATGTTAGTGATCTTGATATATGTCGTCTTTTTATCTTGTCTATTATTTCCTGTAATTGACCTTTTATAAAAATTGTTTATATTGGTTTGCCTCCATATGGTACACCTAGCATGGTTATCCTTATACTTAACATATATCATCTTGGGGGTCTGTATGTAATTCCTGTTAAAGTAATTACATCCATTTGGCGATATTCACTTCATACTTGCGTTCATTCACCCCCGAGATACCTACAAGCAGCTCCCGCTGCGAAATGTAGACTAGTGTTTTTTCATAGTTTGTACTGTACACACAGTCGGAACAGCTCCCGCTGTCTGCTACATTCATATACCATGCAGCTCCCGCTGCCCCTGGTCATAATAACAGCTCCCGCTGTAGCCAGATATTGGCAGCTTCTTGCGGCTTATATCTACAATTATCGATAGTTACTGTACAGGCAACGGGAACAGCTCCCGCGGTCTGCTATAGATTTGAGACAATGCAGCTCCCGCTGCCTCTTGTCCTATTATAGTCAGCTCCCGCTGCATCTTATCTACAGCTCTCGCTGTTGAACTGTATAAACAGTGGGCACAGCTCCCATTGTCTATTACAATTTTGAGACAATGCAGCTCCCGCTGCCTCTTGTCCTAGTATAGACAGCTCCCGCTGCATCTTTTCTGAATAGACAGTGGGCACAGATCCCATGGTCTATTACAATTTTGAGACAATGCAGCTCCCGCTGCCTCTTGTCATAGTATAGACAGCTCCCGCTGCATCTTTCTGAATAGACAGTGGGCACAGCTCCCATTGTCTATTACCATAACACTATGCAGCTCCCGCTGCTTCCTACATCAGCAGCTCCCGCTGCCTCCTGCATCAGCAGCTCCCGCTGTTCCTAGTCATTAGCAGGTCACGCTGCCCCTAGTCATTTAATGGCAGCTTGGCTTTTATACCTGTACTCAAATACAATTATTCAATGTCATGATATACATGTACTAGTCAATCTGATGGGGCACGCTTGGGTGACATATCTTCTAGATAGGGAAATTATTATGTAGAATCCCGAATAGCAGTAAGTTTTTAGGTATGTATGCCCAAGCGTGCCTCCTTGTGCCAAATTCAATAAACTGTATATTGTAATTGCCGTCTCATGTTGTGTGTCACAAATGTTTGTTTAATGCTTGTCATTGGACATGGTTTGTGACGCACAGTAAATGAATCTCGCGATATCTCGCTTGGTTTTGTACCATAACGTGACTACCAATTATTCCTTTGTTCAGTCGTGAGACCCGCCAGTATCGCCTGTTGTAGCCATCTCCGTGTAGTGCTAGACATTTATAGAAATTTACTTGTAATTACCCTCCACCATCCCCTTTACTCCACCAACAGGCGATATTCACTTCATACTTGCGTTCATTCACCCCCAAGATACCTACAAGCAGCTCCCGCTGCGAAATGTAGACTAGTGTTTTTCATAGTTTGTACTGTACACACAGTCGGAACAGCTCCCGCTGTCTGCTACATTCATATACCATGCAGCTCCCGCTGCCCCTGGTCATAATAACAGCTCCCGCTGTAGCCAGATATTGGCAGCTTCTTGCGGCTTATATCTACAATTATCGATAGTTACTGTACAGGCAACGGGAACAGCTCCCGCGGTCTGCTATAGATTATGCAGCTCCCGCTGCCTCTTGTCCTATTATAGTCAGCTCCCGCTGCATCTTATCTACAGCTCTCGCTGTTGAACTGTATAAACAGTGGGCACAGCTCCCATTGTCTATTACAATTTTGAGACAATGCAGCTCCCGCTGCCTCTTGTCCTAGTATAGACAGCTCCCGCTGCATCTTTTCTGAATAGACAGTGGGCACAGATCCCATGGTCTATTACAATTTTGAGACAATGCAGCTCCCGCTGCCTCTTGTCATAGTATAGACAGCTCCCGCTGCATCTTTCTGAATAGACAGTGGGCACAGCTCCCATTGTCTATTACCATAACACTATGCTGCTCCCGCTGCTTCCTACATCAGCAGCTCCCGCTGCCTCCTGCATCAGCAGCTCCCGCTGTTCCTAGTCATTAGCAGGTCACGCTGCCCCTAGTCATTTAATGGCAGCTTGGCTTTTATACCTGTACTCAAATACAATTATTCAATGTCATGATATACATGTACTAGTCAATCTGATGGGGCACGCTTGGGTGACATATCTTCTAGATAGGGAAATTATTATGTAGAATCCCGAATAGCAGTAAGTTTTTAGGTATGTATGCCCAAGCGTGCCTCCTTGTGCCAAATTCAATAAACTGTATATTGTAATTGCCGTCTCATGTTGTGTGTCACAAAATGATAGAATGGACTGTGAGAATTCTCAATGGTTTAGCTGCGTAGTTGTCTAAAATATTGTCTATTGACATATAAAATTGTCCACGACGAGGCATATGCAATGTGATCTTTGGTACAACTTTGGGCTTTATGTTCAAATACTGGACTGTATGATATATCATGGTATGTGGCTTTCATCTTCAGCATACTAAAATAAATGTCTTTATAATCTGTGATTTTTGCTCTTTTTATTAAAGGTTATACCAAATAACTCTATACTACTTTGCATTAAAACATACCCAGTAGTGTTCCAAACAACAAATTAGTATTTTTTTCTTGAATAATGTCGTCGAAGTGGGTTTTAGCACACGAATAGCACACATGTGGGAGAAAACGTATTGGAGCCATGACCTCTGGTGCATGACGTCACAACCTGATTACGATTGCGTCGTAAACGTCATAGTCTATGACGTCGGGCGTTGTTACGAAAGATTCACCCAACTGTGAGAGTTCTAGCGTGATGTCGCTGACATTTTGACGTCACAATAGGCATTTGAGCGATATCGTAATCAGGTTGTGACGTCACAGGTCAAGCGGTCACAGCTTTCGCCGTTTTGAAAGGGGCGTGAAATTGTCGCACTTTACTGCTGCTATTTTCAACCTTGTGCAGTTTGAAAACATACAAAAATGTAAAACGAATCTACATAATCACCTCTACAACAATTTAGCACAAAAAAGTAGCAGATTTTGAGACCATTTTGTATAACCTTTAATATCAACCCCGATACTCTATTGGATCAGAAAGAGGGTTTCTTTATCCTGACCAGAATTTTGGTCATCACAGTAAGGGCTGTTCCATTTAAAAAGGTATGGGAGGGGAGGAAGGCACTCAATATATTATTCTATGGGTCATAGGAGGAAATTCCCTTCAGTCCATGTTACAACATTGGGAAGGCTAATAAAATTTCTATGGGTGGTGGGGTATAATTCAAAGGTGCCTTCCGCCCCTCCCATACCTTTTTAAATGGAACAGCCCTAACATCCACCCATCTCTACTTCTTGTCACACCATTTCTCCAAAATGAATATTGCCTTGATTAAGCCAACTGATATCACACAATCATATGGTGTAGTATATCGATAATGAGGAAGATCGACTGATTTATCCCACATAACTCATTTGCATATGTCCTCTTTTATATGATTAGATATGCATTTGGGCTGCTTTCCTAGTACGAGTGTGGAGTTTCAGCCAGTTAGAAGTGCATACCAGTATATTGCCAGCAGAAATTCCTTATCGATGCCTTAACAGAAACCAAGTGGGTGAGCAGCACGAGTTTTGTACCATGTCTGTTGCCACGAGGGGAAGATTAATTTCCTCTACATGACGACTGTACATGGATAGTCACACATGTCCAGCTAATCATATCGTAGTTAATAGTTATATCATCGCTATATGGTCGAAATAGCGCTGAACGGGACGTTAAACCCGAACTCACTCACTCTTTAACAGAAACTGACAATTTGAGTCGGTATGACCTACTGATTATCATAGAAACTCCGAAGTATCACAGAGGTTTTGCTTGGTTTATTCATATACATGCATGGAGTGTATCCACGATGGAAACGTTATCAATTTGACGTCGCAATGAATATGTATCGATCGTATAGATGTGACAGTAGATCTGAGGGATCTCGTGATGCTATGAAATTCCTATATCAATCCATTGTATGACAGCTTACACTGGAATATTTGGCTGTCCCACAAGAGAAACTATTACATTTGTGTTCCGCAGGTTAGAGAGAAATACCTCGCTAAAATGGAGGTAAAAAGGGTTGTTTTTGCTTAATTTTTTACTTGTGCATCATAACGCTTCAAAATCTTCAGGCGACTTACTTCATATACTGTCGTAACAGTGAGTTTGCAATGAAAGTGTACATAGCCTAATTGTTAATAGAGGACAAATTGTCTAATCTTATGCGAATTAGATACGGTAATTCCCCTGATAATTCGATCATGGGAAGTGCAGCAAAAATGACTTCAATATATCTGGCAATATTCTTCATGGCATCAGCTACAAAGTGTCACATTTCGTCATTATAGGACTGTTCTTCAATTTGAATGAAGAATGTTTTTGAATAACACAGTTGAAAAGTGAACTTCCTGTGATTGAATTATTAGAGGAATAGGGAGATCGCGTGCCCTTTCTATACTACTCATCGCGCACTACTCATCGCGCATGCGCAGTCGACCCATTCTACTGTAGGATGCAAGCCTGGCCCATGGAATCTCAGTCGAACACGCCATGGATTATGCTAGGGAGATTACCAAAAATGACAATGTTATTTCAATACCATCCGATGCGGATATACATGCCCATAGATTCGATATATACTCCATCCTCTCCATAGCGCATTTCACAGGCTCATTTATCATCCCTGCCTCCAATAGCAGAAGCGGAGTAGGAGTCGTCGAACACGCCATGGATTATACTAGGGAGATTACCAAAAATGACGGTTATTTCAATACCATCCGATGCGGATATACATGCCCATAGATTTGATATATACTCCATCCTCTCCATAGCGCATTTCACAGGCTCATTTATCATCCCTGCCTCCAATAGCAGAAGTTGACCTTTACTTTACTAGGACATATAGGGGAAAAACCCACGTACGCACGCTTCAGTTTGAATCCAGCCGAAAAACCCTTCAGTTTTGCACATGAGCGAACTACTTTTCATATGCTGTCCAGATAATCAGGGAAAATAATCTCCAGATAATTCATTTTAATGCTAGGTCAACAGAGGTATTATGCAGACTTGAAAAGTAATCGAAATGTTCGGCAAACATCTATTTTACTATATATGATGTCACTTCCGGAGATGTGCGCACGGCCCCGAATCCGGTCCAAAAATCCGACTGGTGGCTGGGGTATTATTAGCCCCCCAGCGAGGTGGTTGTATATACGCTTGAATTTATTGAGCAAAAACGACTTTTTTACCTCCATTTTAGAGAGGTGGTTCTCTCTAACGGGTTCAGTTGTGTTGGAAAATAAGCAAATGCAGAGCCGAGGTACTTTTATTTATTGAAATGATTTTATTTACATTAGTGTACTTTCTGAAAGTGGTTGTTTATCAACAACATTCCCCCTGCTTCCTGATAAATACACAATATATGACAGCTTAGATACGATCAGTCCTTGATAAACATCTTACTCAAAACACAGACCTGCAAAATCAACATAATTACACTTCCATTATATAAATATACATGTATTTACACAAATTGGATTTTTACACGTATTTATACATCTAGAACTGGAATACAATATACATGTGTGTACCAGAATCCTGTGATCATTTACAGGATCACAAAGTCTGTATTTAGTTCCCGCAAAATGTTGCGCGTGGGAAGTAATTAAAATTAAGAAATCACAGTCGCTACCTAAAATACACCTCCGATAAAATCATATTTATGCTTTCTCGATCTTTGTGGTTTTATTGCAAGATAATTGAGCTCTAAGATGCAATAATTCACATTTAAGTGAAGCTGTTTGGTGGACAGAATAAGTAGAATGGACAGAGTGACGAACCCACTTTAGTACGCCCAAATTCTGGACTAGATGGTAAACATGGAAATCAGTACTCAAATATCAGAATAAAAATATTAGGAAAGATCATAAATGTAGTGCCAATATATCACACAGCCTGTTTGGCAAGTGAACCTCAACTTTTGCTCATTTCAATGAACAAATTTTCTGAAACTTACTACACACAATACATTTTGTCGAATTTTGGGAGCGGTTTCTTTAAAGGGGAACCCAAATGGAAACCTAATCTGTTGTTGCCATATTCTTTTATGAAAATTTTAAAATTTATTTCATGAAAATATCCCTGCTAGTTGTTGATACTGTACCTCAAAGAATTATAGGTCTGGTACGAATCTGGAATGCTTTGATGATGTCACACTAGAGATAATTAGAGAGACAAATTAAGGTATATTTTCTTTTCTAAGATAAAAATGCTGATTTTTTTTTTTTTGTTTTTTGCATTTCATTACCATTGTGTTTACAGGTTATTGGATATCATTTTTATCAGCTGGTTGTCAATAGTTTCAGAAATATGTTACCATAGCAACCAGTAGCCAAGTGCTTTATCTCAGGAACTTGAACGGTTGAAGTGATTTTATTAATGAATATGAATAGCACAGACCCTCGTTAGTGAATATTCAGTGATTAATATTTCATAACCTGCAATTTTTTTTAAATAAAACCTTAGTAAACCGTTGCTATGGTAACCTTATTTCTAAAAATAATTGGAGTTTTCAAAAAAGTTAGCATAATGCTATAAATAATCTGTATTATAAATCTGACTTCTAGATCTTTGAATATACCATCATAAACTTCTCATTATCAATTGTTTACTTGGTGACATCACAAGATGTCATTTGCATGAATAACCGAAAATTTAGAACTAAATATCTCCGCAACCATTTGGAGTATTGATGGTCGGTAAACGGCATCTTACTCAGAATTACACATCTTACTCGGAATTACGAGTACATTCTTCTCCTAAAATTGGCCCTAGACCACTTGGGATCCCCTTTAATCTTGAAACTGTTACACATCCATTTGAAAATATTTAGGCTTCCCAAGTTTAAAGGTGGAATGCAAAGGCTTCGAAGCTCAAGTTCACATCTTAATACTCATCCTTAAAACTTATATAATGTGACACAATGGTCATCTTCTAGAATTACTGTTTCTTTAGAAAGTATTAAAACTATAAACATGTATACCAAGGTCATCAAAAGTAGAAAAAATCCGCATCGCTGATCTCCGTTTCTTCATAGAATTTCTGTGACATCCTAGTGGTTACTAATATTCAACAGATCCCATCTAAATTTATCCTGTATGGCGAAAGAATGAACGACTATAAAGCAAATGTTTGTTGAATGAAGGGCAGTAACCAATGCCAATTTTCTCTGCAGTTAATTTCGGTCTTCACAAAATCAGAATCTGATTCAGCATGCATTTCAAAGAATTTCAATTCCTTACAAAACACTGATCACATAATTTCATCGAGCAAGCATCCAAATGGATAATTTTCACTTCAAAATAATTTGCATTTCACCTCGAGATGGTTTCCCACTTCCGATTAAAATCTGTTTCATATTCTGCATATTCAGTTTAAGATTCTCATTTTAATATAGATTCCTAATATGAAATCCAACAGGATTTTAAAACATTTTCCCTTCGGAGTAACATCAATGATTACGTCATTCCCATAATTTTCACCACAGTCCAAATACAATGAATTAATAATATGAATACTCTACATCAACTGCTATTTAAATGTGTAAAATCCATGTCATTTTCTTCATACTCTCTTCACAAGACAAATGTTCCAAATTCATTAGACTCCAAAAATTCGAAAAAACATTCACGGAGTCCAACATTACATTTTGGTGTAAGAATGCAGGAATTTCATTAAAGACATCCATTCATTAATTTCTTACTAACAGCAAACGTAGTGTCACACTGGCGTCAGTGTGACTTGTGGTCACATTACAATGTTTCAAACCCAGGACATTCAGAACACGGTGATGTGGCATGGAGTGTTGTGTTTTGTGACAAAGCTTTCTACTTGCGCAAATGGTCATTTCGGGTATTGGTGAGCCACTTTCCGCCTTAAAGCTGAATCATTGAATTCACTACTCTTTACAAAAAACACTGATAAGGCACACTTAGAAAATTTGTAACCTATTTAAAGTCACCATACTCATCTGATTTATCAGACCCTGCCACTATTTTTTATATAAAACTTATTCGAATTCTGTCCGAGATTAGCTTGTTCCGATATGACCATACCCCAAATCATTGCGCGGTGGAACTGCAAATACATCAGTTTTGAAATAAAATGTTCCAAATAAACTCCAGAGTACATGTATTATTGAATGGCCTTTTATAAAATTTGTCATGTCCGATAACAATATACACGATACTCTTAATAGATTTTCTGTTTATATTGCATTGCATCTACATTTTTATTCAGTGAAAGGTTGGTTGGTTCCAGGCATAAAGTGTTATGTATAAAAATGTCTTTAAGGGTGTATGACCTGCGGGTGGGGGGAAATTGGTTTAATGTCACACTCAAGTTATTTCACTCATATGGTGACAGCCAGTTTGGTTGGTGGAGGAAGCCAGAGTACCCAGAGAGAACCACCACCCGTCGGCGAGTAACTGGCAAACTTTCACACATGTTTGCACCAGCGGGGATCGAACCCTTGCCAGTTCAGTGGTGAGAGGCTAGCAGTCACCAGCGAAGTGCCTTAGGCCCCCGTGTATGACCAGGTCTCTAAATCACTTCAAGATAAGAAGTAAGTCAATTCCTAAATTTATTGGATCTCAAGAGGGTGCTCAGCACAAGTTTGTACCATGTTTGTTGCCACAAGGGGGGGGGGAGGGAATTAATTTGCTATACCGGTACATGGCTGTAAATGGCAAGTAACACATGTCCAGTTAATCATATCATAGTTAGTTATATCGTCGCTATACGGCTGAATTACTGCTGAATTACTGCTGAACGCAAAGTT